>JANDKE010000034.1:0-48687 GCA_027627275.1 Coprinellus aureogranulatus
CTCGGCCAATGCCGGCCACCCCGTGTGAACTTTGGCCCTTGGCGGTAAATCGGCGCGCATGCATGCCAGACCGCAAAATGTGAATGGTATACGAATACAAAGAGTAGTCTGCTGCAGTCTATGTCATCTAAAGTCCAATAGATCCCTGATCCCTGTTTCCGCCCTTGTAATATGTTGGTAGAAGATCTGGAGCTTCCCGTACACCCCTTTCACTGCGCCAAATCGATCAGTCTGGGTCCAACGCACAAATAGGCGCCGTAAGTACTTACATTTCGTCTATAGCGACCAGTAGGTCGTAGTTGATCTGTTGAGAAACGATAGAATCCTGTTTATAGTCTGGATGTTCCTGCACATATTTTCGGATCCAAGAAGCAGCTGTGAGCAGAGATCCTACGCCAAATGTTAACCTCGACATTTTTGCCAAAACGCAAAGATTCATTACCATCTGCACGGCGGCGGATCAACTCCAGGTACTGTCGTATCTTGGCCATATCTTCAGGCTCAATGTCAAGTGTGTCCAAATATGAGTGTATTAAGCCTAATAAGCCCGGAAACTCAACCCCCTGGACGGGAGCGTGAGTATTGTCGAAAAGAGGACAATTCGCAACGCACCTTTCCGTTGATAATTTCGTTCATCGTCATTTCTTCATACTCTTCATCGACGGCATGCCGTCTCAGGGATTCTAGAGCATCCTCCGGAAGAGGAGGTGGGACGAAGCAATTCCTAAGTTTCTTCTCCTTTTTCACGCGGACACCATCGACAGGAGATGCCGAACCAGAGGAGGCGGCGCTACTCCCGGGAGGATAGACATTTTTTCGGAAGAAGAACCGACCCTGCCTCGCGGCATCGCGTCGCTGAGCCCTTGCCATATTCTCGTCGACCTGTATAAGGGTAGGCTTTAGCTCAGACTTCGGGGATGGACATCGCCTGCTTACTTTGGAGATGGGAATGTACGTGTTCAGGTTGAAGTACATGATAGCACGCGATAGAAGGACCACGAATACTGAGAATGCAGCATTCTCGAAGTCCGTAACTTGTACCTCCATACTCCTAAACTCTACTCGCCAGCCGATGGGAGATCCAGGTGGAGGAGGCTTAAAGCGCAGGGTTTGCCAGTTGGTGGATTGCAAGTTCTACAGCTCCGATTAACTGCGGACGTCTGAAAGTAAGGTATTGAGGGCTGCAAACCTCGAAGTGATCGCTGCTGACGGAATCATCCTGGTCAATGCTCTCGGCAAAGACGACAAGCGGGTCACGAATGAACAGGTGTGCGATGTGTTTTGCGAGCAACTCGTCAATCCCTGAGTGTAGCTCAATATCCGCGGAGCTAGGAAGTGAGCGTTACTGACCATTCTTCAGGAGTCGATCATATATTGCTTCATCGTACGGAACGTAAGTGTCGTTGTACTCTGGCCGATTGAACAAGTTGTCCGAAATATACAGATCTACGCTGTCGTAGCGGGATTTGGGAATCCGGAACCGATCTGTTGAAGAGAGCGGCTGGATAACGCCGGCTTCTGGTCAGAGTACGGTTTTACCGCAGAGAATGCAAGGAACGCTTACTTGCACGCCACGCTCCCCTGGCGTTCGATCGTCAACGCTGCCTGCAATGACGTTCCATCGGCAATCGACATCCGCAAGGTATCCTCTCCAAATAGGACTGGCTCCAGTCAATGCCAGCTACCATTCAGCGTCAGATGAGCCGAACGGAAGGTCTAAATGAACGGATATACGGACAAGGATTGGACCGATAGGGATAAGGCCGTCGTACAACCGCCGAGCCTCAGAGACGTTACATGCCTGGAAGGTGAGTTGGAGACAGCAGCAGCCCATGCCAAAGCCCATGGCATCGAGGTAGATGTGGTCNGGCAACGCTGCTCCCCCTTTTGCTTCTGGATCAAAGAATGAGCAGGAGACACAACNGCAGAGCTTGCCATAGCTCACCCGGGTCTTCCGGGTATATTCTCCTGTCCCATGGAATAGTTGGATCGATAAAAGGCTTGGGTGTATTCTTGTCAAAATATATAGGTAGATTGATAGCCACCTTTGAACCTCTTCTGGTTCTAATGTTGGCTGTGAGTGTGCTATAAGACTCTGTAAGAGTATTTCCAAGGATCTAGCAAACACTNCATACGGGAAGCGAGCGTGTGGGTTTGTTATTTCTTCGGGGAGGAACAAGCTGTGGCTTGACACTGCGCCGGCTGGATCGCAGTAGGGCTCAGTGAACTGCCCTGGTGCGCCGAGTCGAGGGAATGACGTAAAAGTTAATGGAACTTCGTTAGGCTCGAGATGCTTGCGGGCGAGTGTGCGCCTGTGAATGGTGTTAGCATCTCATAAACGAGGGCTTGTAGATTGACAGGCCTGTAGCGCATGTTGCTCTCTACAGAGAGTAGATCCCGAATGGAGCCTGTATATGGCGAGCCAGGGGTGGACTCTAACATGTACCGGCCATACTCCGGATGGAACGTTGGGGGTGTAATTCTGATGTATTACTCAGGGCCAAGCTTGTCGGTTCGAGAGATAACGACGTACTCGTCTGGACAGTCGGCGCAAATGCTATCCACAATGGTGCTGAGCTTCTGAAGAATCTCGGTCTGTCGAAGAGATAACTTGGCGTTCTTCCCCTCGTTATCGAAAGCGACCACCATGTACTCGATCTGATGGCAACGAGTTAGCTGGGCCTCAGGGCTCATTCAACCACCACTTCTCGCCTCGTCACCCCATAAGAGTTCGTCGCCCGTTCGATCCTTTAGGTGCTCCCAGATGTGGAGGAACTGGGTGATTCCGTGTGTCCGGACGTGGTCTGCATGTTTCTTCGCTTCGGCCCAAGGCAGCGGCGTTCCCAAAGCCAGGAGACCCATGGCTATAGCGTGTGGGGCGAGTGTATCCTGAGGGCGGAAAGGAGGTGGGAGGAAACCTGCAGAACCAGTGAGCTTTGTAAGAAAAGAAATCAATAACAGGTTATGTGCCGGCCCGGCAACAATCAATCGGCGCTTAGTGAGCAACCTTCACGCGTTCGATTCTTCCCCAGGTCCCTAATTGCTTCGGTCGGGTCGGCGCTGGACCGCGAGCTCTACTGTGAGCAATACCTTCACATTATCGCGTCATACGCCCAAGAGGATACTTTAGGGCCTTGAGATCAAAATCAAATTCAAGAGGACGTCTAAACATGAGTCTATCTGGGCAAAAGGAAGGCACCGACAGTGGCGACTGCGAGGTACGTCCAGAAAACCCCATTTGAGACTGGCTGAGCAAGCAGCTTCGCTATCACGAGGTCAGCCATTCGCACCGTTCGTTGCCCATTTCAAGCATATCTTGAGAGCTAGAAGGACATGCCGCAATGATCTGGTCCACGCTTCCTCTTGATTGAACTGCAGTTTGACGGATACATCTCCGATCTTATCCTTGATAATCCTGAAAAATATGAGCACCATAAGCAGGTCCATGAACGAGCGTACAGACTGATGAGGGAAGTCTACGCTGGAGTCCTGGGCCTTAATGTGATCCATAAGATGCTTCAGGCAATCCAAGAAGGCTACCATGGCTATGTCGAACCTTCGATTATGAAGTAGGCGCCCAAAATGCAAATCACCCGAACCATACAACTCGTAGCTCGCCTTATCCCCAGTGGTCTTCTCTATACGCGAGAAAGAACCCATTGGAACGAGGCGGTAGCTGTTGTACAGTCAGCAACTTGTATCTGGTACATACGCCAAGATTACGCACTGCTCGAATGTATAATCCAGCTTCCTGGCGATGGTATACAACAATAGAAGCGTCTGTCCCCACGCTGCATTGATTTCTGTCCATTCGACCTGGGCGCTACTCAGTATCATCCCGAAATGAGGCTTATGCGTGTCACTCACGGGTACGCTAGGAACACGCCCGAGACGAAGGCCATTAATCGTGCCGAAAACGCCATCGTGACCGATACAAAATGCATCGTTGTACACATTGGTCTTCTCCAAGCGTTCTAGGGTGGCGGAGTCAGCAGCGTACGCCGCACGCAGCGTTGCTAATCGCGCATTCTGTTGTTCCACGGAAAGCAGCTGATCATTGTATGACCTCCAGAACCTTGGGACGTATGTCAAACCGAAGGACTGGACACCCGAACGAAGCTTGCTTACTCTGCCTCCTCGGCTTCCAACGCCCTCTCATCCAGCTCAAGCTGACGCAGTTCTTCATCGAGCTGCTCCCGTTCTCGTTCACTTTCGCGCAGCTGTTCGATCGCCAGCTGCTCCTCCTGTACTAGTTTTTCAATCTTCCGCGTGGCCTCCTCCTTCGTTATTCCTTGCGCCTCTCGTTCCCGTTCCTTCCTCACCTCTTTTTCGAAGGCGATGTATCCGTCCCTCTCTTTCTTAGTTTCATCGAGCTGCTTACGGAGATTGGTCAGCAGTATTTGCGTGCATTCGGCACACAGAGGGTGGTCGATCTCGGTCCGCGTTGACAACAGGTTGAAGAGACGTGCTGTGGAACGCAGATGATGAGACAACGGGGACGGACTTTCGGGCTCAGGATCCGGAGGTTTCGCAACGGTTGGGATGGATGCGACTTTCGTCTCGTTCCCAGTCTTTGGCGGGTTCTTCTTAGGCAGCCTGGTTGGAGATGAAGGCTGCGGGGGTATGGCACGTATGACGCTATCCTGAAGGACGATGAAAGATTCGTTTGGCGAGCCCCGCTGAGGCTGCTTGCCTTGAGCACGGGGCGATAGAGGAGGGCTAGACCTCGATACGGTTGTAGATGTCCTTGTTTTCTGCCAGGTGCCCTTTGAGGGAAAAAGATCGGGCCTATGGGGGTCTCCAAATTGTGAGGAGGGGATCGAAGAGGCCGGTAGTGTGGCAGCGATCATGTCATAAGCTGAGGGAGCCAAATCGACAAGAGAGGCATCTAGCTAGCCTTATTGTTGAACTTGTCTGTATGGCGCCCTTCCGGATGTCACATACCTGCAACGGCTCTTTACATTGTTGACACGCCAAGCCAAAACTCATCTTCAGCGTCAGAGGATGAAAGACTTGTAGAGGTGAATGAGGTTGGGATCAACGAGTGGTGACGGTCTCCAGGCTTGATCCCATCATCATTTTGCCGAAATCCCACGATGGTTTTCGCCTCTCATTCCAGCACTGCAAATATCTCCCTCGCCTCAGCATCGTCCAGCGTGTATACGGCCCCTCTCTTCCTCTAAACTTATGTTAGCTTTAAGCCATGGGGTGTCTCTCAGACGACAGAATGGCTAGATATCTCTGGACTGCAGCAACTCGCGAATATCCCTCAACGGCAAAGAGCCTCTGCTCGCTCGCATGCAACGCATGAAGTAAACACTTTTCATTGCGCTCAAGGCAGGCTGTATCTTGAGATTTAAACGCCCTTCGCCTTTGCGTATGCGAAGCTCGCTGGTGGCCGTTGGAGCGTCTTACCCACAATGCCAGCCTTGTCGCAGTGCTGATCGTATCCGACGGGTGCACTGTGAGTGTGATTTCATTCCGTTAGTAAAGCAAAGCATCGGTAGTTGACAGTTCATGGCCAGCATCTGAAACCAGCGAATCGGATACTCGATTGGATCTGAAGCGCCTCGTACCTACAGCGTGCTTTGATGAACTTTGCCTCCTTGGAATTCTGGAAGCTGCTGTTTACCTTAGATTTCATATCCATCCCGAAACGTCCAAGCGAGAGCCAATCGAGATGGCTATCCGATCTTTCTACGGCTCACAGCATCCCATTTCGGGAGTGTGTATCGAGAGAGGGCCCTGCGGACATAGGNATAGATGTCATTGCTAAAATCTGTATGCCATTCCCTTGGGTTCTCATTGGACTTGNCGAGTGGTGATCACTATAAAGGTCGTCAGGCTTCCTTCAACCGACGTCTACCTCCAACTGCTCTCAGCCAAGCTCACCCCTGTCCCCTTCTCGATTCAATGGCCTTCAGTACTGTACGTACATGAGTTGTCCTCGCTTCTCCTCTGTTCTCATGGTTCCATAGGTCCCGTCCCCCATCTTCGCGCTCATCATTGGTATCGATACGTACAAGTCTGGAGGGATCTGGAATCTCCACTCATGTGTCGACGATGCTCAAAGGATNCGCCGTTGGCTCACCCATGGCCTCGACGTTCCAAAGGACCAGATTCGCCTGCTGGCGGACAGCCAGGCGACCAAAGAGAACATAGAAAACGCCTTTATGGAGCACCTAGTCAACAACCCATCCATTCAACCCGACGACGCCATTCTCATATTTTTCGCTGGTCATGGGAGCCGCGTTACCGCTCCCAAGGACTGGTATCATGGTGTCAGAAAGCCGAGATCGGTCGAGGTTCTGTGCACCTACGACTTCGACTGCAAGGATGCTCATGGTCGAAATGCCGGTATTTCTGACCGATCTATGCACGCCATGTTGAAGGACCTTGCCGCAGTCAAGGGTGACAACATTACCCTCATTCTCGACTGCTGCTTCTCACCTTCACAAACGCCCGAAAATATCCGAGAGCGCAGTCGAACGAGATGGACTCCCCCCAGCAGAGCTGTCGGTGAGGATCTCTATCGCGGACTCTGGCCTAGTGCGCGTGCCCTTCCCCAACATTCCCAGTTCTCCTTCCTCGAGCCATCGCCAACCAGCCACATCATTATCGCGGCTTGCTCCCCGGGCCACATCGCTACTGAGGGCAAGGAAGGCGGTCGATTCACCAACGGCTTCTTGCAGGCCGTACAGAGCCTGACACTGCACCACACCACCTATCCCAGCCTCGTCGAATACATCAATAGACAGCAGGGAACCGACGGCGGTCAGACAGCCGTCTGCCTCGGAAAACACAAAAGTCGGGTCGTTTTCAATGACCTTCCATTCATCATCGACCCCCAATACGTTTCCATCGCTTCCGGAAGGGGCGGTGACCTTCGCATCGAAGCTGGATCGATACATGGCGTTGTTGAAGGAAGCGAGTTCCACATCCATTCGCACAATTATCGCTGCTCCAGGAACCCTTCCTTCGCCACCGCCGTCGTCGTTAGATCCTATTCAACCTGGAGCCTCGCTAGAGTCAAGTCCCAGGATTCAGTTGTACCAAGGTCTTGCTGGGGCAAGATTGTGCGGTGGAATAACCCCAATCCTTTCACCGTCAAGATCAAGTCCTCGGTGGCCACTCTGACAAAGGGATGGAAGCTCAAGAAGGAGCTGCCTCTTGGCGTGACCAAAACGTTGAAGACCACTGGGATCACCGTGCGCCGCGTCAAGACTGCACAGGAGGCACAGGTGTCCGTGACGATGTTCAGGAGAAGCGTCGTTTTGGAGCGTCACGATAGTATCATCGGGGTGTTTGGAGAGCGCACGCTGCGGATTCCCGACATGAGTCCAATCAAAGTCCTCAACGATGCGGCCCAATTTAGCTGGCACCTTCGGTCGACCAACCCCGAGAAACCGTTGGAGAGTACCACTCGCGTTCAAGTATACAGCATCAACCCAGACACATTGAGCAAAGTAGGCGGCAATCTTCTTCGAGACGGCAGTGCGGTCATTCATTGCAACTATAACCCTATCTTTACAGTGACCCTGTGGAACTCGTCAAACTTCGACCTATGGCCCTACCTAGTGGCGTTTGATCCGAGCAGCTATGCCACGACCATGATTTACCCCTACCGTGACATCGAAGAGGATGAGCAGCACGCCCCGCTTCCCGCTGGCGGGATGTTGGACATTGCTGCAAGCTGGCCTGACACACCAATTCACGGGGAGACTTATCAAACCGAAAGGCTAGGCTTCATTAAAATCTACCTTGCTTCCACTTCCGTTCGCTTGAACGCCTTCGAACAGAGTGCAGGGCCACCTCCTGCTCTTACGCTTCCAAGGGTTCCATCGACGTTTATGGACGGTGCATCCATCGCCTCTTCATGCCAAACACTTGTTCACGTATGGGATACGATTCTTTTCCATATTGCATTCGTCCCCTCATTTCAATAGTCCAAGTTCGGTCGTCGTAATTTGCAGTTGAACGATTTTCATTTATAGTTGTGTCATGTGGTATCCATCTCTGCCTCTTCTGTAGCTACACGTCTTGCGCTATATTTTTCGCTAGCATGGATGAACTCTTGGTCTGCATTCCGTGCCACATTCACACAACAGCACGAGTCGGCCAAGTCAACTTCAATGACAGTCAAGAGGCTCGGGCTGCTGAGCGTGACACACAGCCTTGGGTCTGTCACATCATGTGCCGAAACGCGTAACGCGTCGCTAGTGTCACGGCCATCATCATTCCGTCGTGATTCGACTTGACTTGAGCCAGCGCCGAAGGCTTCCTCACATCTCATGCTACTACATCTGTCATGACCCTGTACTGGAACAATGGATCAAGAAAGTGCACTACAGCCTTCTCAGCAGACCGATAGCTTGTTAAGGCGACTAGCTGGAGCCTCGGTGACGAAAGCAGGGTTCGTACGGCTGCTGCTCAGGCGCTCTCCAGTTCTATAGCATCGACGGCGCAACTGATGGCCTTTGTATTTTAAACAGGCTTACCCTTGACCAGACGGAGGTCAACCGCATCATTGCAGAAGTGTCTAAAGGGTCCAAGTTCTATGAAGTGAGGAAGGCGTTCACGGGGGTGTATTATCATCTCACATCTTGCCCAGAACGAGAAGAGGAAGGATAAGGATCTTACAGAGAGGATAGACAGGCTGTTGAGACACAGAGATGAAGTCTTTGAAAGGTGTGGATCTCCGTGAGTAAACCGTGGATGCATGAAGTGTACTGGCTCAAGATTCCAACCCTAGAGAAGATTGAGGTTGCGGTGGACCATATGGTACGGACCTGAATTAAACGAAGGTTGTCAGCAAGTTTCGACTGATTCCGCGGCCCCTACCAGATTCAGAAGATGGAGTCCGAACGCGATCTCACTCAGTTGATTGTGCACGTTGATATGGATGCTTTCTATGCTGTGAGTCTTTCCCTCTGACTGTGTGCACCATTGCCTGAGGCTCGCTTACACAGAACGTCGAATTGCTCCATAATCCCGACTTGAAAGGGAAGCCGTTTGGGGTTGGTTTATACAAGCTCGCAAGCAACATCAGAGCTGACCCCTCTGTGTAGGTCGGTAAAGGTGTACTGTCGACAGCATCGTATGACGCTAGGAAGTACGGAGTTCGCTCTGGTATGGCCACCTTTGTCGCCAAGGCGCTCTGTCCAGAACTCATTATCATCCACAACCATTTCCACTTGTATTCGGAGATGTCACGTAAAGTCATGGCAGTCTTTAGGCGCTACGATGAGACCATGTGTCCAGCCGGTTCGGACGAAGCATACCTGAAGTAATTCAGCTTCCTCTCTGCGCGCTCGCGTTTTATCCTTACTGACGAATATCTAGTGTCACCAAGTATTGCNAAGAACACTGCATCTCAGTGGAGGAATGCGTAGCGGAGATGCGTCAAGTGGTCTTCAACGAGACTAAATTAACCGTCAGCGCTGGCATCGCACCAAATAAAGTGAGCCCGATTCCATGTTTNAATCCTCCGGTTTCTGAAGCCGCTTCAGATGCTCGCCAAAGTGCGCTCANTCTCTTATCTGTACACACTTTCAGGTTTTGACAGGTCCACCCCCAAAGATATGTTCAGACAAGGTAGGCGCCTCTGTTTCTTTCGATGNTTTGTGGACTTAAGACTGTCACTCAGAACAAGCCAAATGGCCAGTTCAAACTTGAGTTCGATGCTCAGCACATCCGAGAGTTCATGAAGGACCTCTCAATACGCAAAGTACCCGGCGTTGGGAGAGTCAATGAACGTCTATTGGAGTCCATAGGGATCAANGTCAGTCCAAACCACACACCTCGTATTCGTAGTGATTGAATTTGAACCGTTAGACCTGTGGTGACATTTACAAACATCGTGCCCTCCTCTACCTCATGGACAAACAATTTGGCTTGGTATTCCTCCTCAGAACTTTCCTCGGCATNGCTTCCAATGTCGTTCANCCTCATGCCCGNGAAGAGCGCAAGAGTATCGGAGCAGAGAGGACCTTCTCCCCAATTGGCGATAAAGCAAAGATCCTTGAGAAGCTGGAGGAANTAGCGGCAGAGCTCGAGCGGGACATGGCNGAGGAGGGTTGGATGGGAAAGACTATTACGCTCAAGTTCAAGCTGGATACGTATCAGGTCTTCACAAGGGCTAAGAGCTTCAACCANTGGGTTTCGAAGAAGGAGGAANTATTCAATGTGGGTCAATTCCTGCNGGGTGNCAATGTNGGCTGAGTAGCTGANGGGGAGNCAGACTGGCAAAGAANTGCTNCTNCCGGAATACCCCCTCAAGCTTCGCTTGATTGGGCTGCGAGTGACGAAACTGAAAGACCTTCGAGCNGCAAAGGAAGAAAANNCTGGNATAAAACGGGTGTGTCCTCTTTCGTCNTCNNGAGGACTGCTGGACTCATCGTNCCATGATNCCCTCNNGGTGCAGTTCTTCAACCAAGTCANTGNGAATCAGCATGNC
Source organism: Coprinellus aureogranulatus (assembly GCA_027627275.1). NCBI lineage: Eukaryota > Fungi > Basidiomycota > Agaricomycetes > Agaricales > Psathyrellaceae > Coprinellus > Coprinellus aureogranulatus. The sequence continues at coordinate 10,457 of JANDKE010000034.1, forward strand.
CANTCTCCCCGGAAGAAGCGNAAGCTTGATCACTACTCAATACAGTNGGACGAGCAAGACGACGATGAAGACGAAGGAGATGAAGACGCCATGCCTGGATTCCACGAGCAAGACGAGTATCCAGGANTCGAGATAGTGGAAGATGATGATNCCCCGGTTGNTGGGCCTTCNAAGCCGCGGCCTCGTCCTCCTAACTCAGCGCCTGCGTGCTCCCCTCCTATCAACCCTTCCACTGGCAGCATTGACACCAGGAGTATGAAGGGTAAGGCTAGAGCTCGAGCCAGTAGTTTCGGAGAAGAGCCTACGCCTAAGAATGTGGCGGAAGACGAGCAGAACAGAACTGCCTTGTCGATGTTGGAGTGTCCAATCTGTCAGAAGCAGTTGCAGACAGACAATCAGGGTCTGAATACCCATATCGACTGGTGCTTGAGCAAAGGCGCTATTTGGGAAGCCCAGGGTGAGACGGTTACTTCGACGTCAAATGCAAGTATGCAGAAGCGCGGCGACGCGACGGGGAAAGTTCAATCCAAGAACGCGAAGGGGGCGGCGAAGAAGCAACCAATTTTGAATTGGGCTAAGTCGGCGAAGGAGAAGAAAAAAGACTAATGGTCCGCACAAGATAGCCTTTGGATCATGATATCCTGGTAGCTTTGTTTGTGCTGCGTTCCTTGTAGAGTTAACGCAACATGGTATGGAATCCAATCGCAACGTTCAGTGTTCTACTTCCCCCTGTGAAGCTTGAAGGAGGCTGCAATCCCCTTTCCTGCCTTTATGTCCCTCATACAAAGATCATCCACTGCTCGTCCTTTCCGCGCAAGCTCGATCACCTGTTGTTCAAGCTCTTGTGGAATACAGACGACGCCGTCCTCGTCTGCCACAACCCAATCTCCCGGTGAGACTGTAGCTGCGGGGAACAGGTCAGAGGGATTACAGGGGCTGGCGAAGGCTGTATTGTATTGGGGTTGAATTTCGATAGGCACGTTCGCTTGGGAAGGTCTGGTGAAGGGAGACTGGCCAACCGTCGAGTGGGAGCGAGCGTATACGGGGAATCCGAGCTCGCGATGTTCACCGACGTCCCTGCAGTACCCGGAGATGACCACTCCCGTCGCTCCTCGTGCCATAGCTCCGGCCGACATGAGTCCACCCCATACCGCACTCTTGGCTTCTGTTACGTGAACGAATGTCTTCAGCGCCTTTCAGTAGAGAGGGGCGTGTTATGAGCTCACCTGGAGGCGCGTCAATCACAACGACGTGTCCTTCCTTCGCCTGATCCACAAAATGACCGCCTGCAAGTTTGGGTGCCTCTGTATCGGAAACCAGAACCATTTTGACGGTGTAAGCAGGGCCGCATATCTTGCCAGGGGATACCATATGAATGTCTGGGATGTGACCACCATGGGGGACCGCGAGTTTAACGAGGGCGTCAGAGAGCTCGCAACTCGAGAAATCGGACAGCAGAGAGGTCACTCTTGGCACAGTAGAGGATTCCATCGTCCTGAACAGGGGTTTGGCTGTCGTCGCCGAGACGAAGTTGGGAGTGACGGTCAAGTAGGGGCAGATAAGATTAGATTGTGATCAGAGATGCAGGACACTGAACGCACGGCGTTGGTGTATGACTTTCCACTTTGTTACCTTCTCAGCCTCATACTCATCCCTCGCAACCCTCTCACACTTGCTGCTGCTCAATGTCACCAGCATATTCCCCTCCACCACGGCCACACAGCAACATGCTTGGCATCCTGCACCCCGCATCGACCCATTTTAACAGGAGCACAAGTTCCACGTTGAACTCTTACATGGACGCATCCTGGGCTGAGGACGATGCCTGGGATTCTGCATCGGATTCAGAATCACCCAAACGTCCCTCNACATTCGTCGTGCCAGCGACAAGCGGAACGGGGACAATAACACGGGCGCCATCATCCTCCTCCACAACGCATGGCTCTCATACAGCGAGCAACGCCAATGCTTCAGTGTCCTCTGCAGGAAGCCGTCCTGTTCCTGTTGTTCGGAAACATCAAAGTCAACAGTATCATTCCTCTCCTTCAAATAATTCTTCGTCCTCGTCGAACCTGGCGTTCTCGTATACCCATCTCAATGCACCGGATCCAAGCTCCTATCCCCCCAAGCGCGACTTACATATGCCCTCCACAAGAGGGGCAGCNGACACTGAAGATGCATCTTATGAAATACCTAGTACGAGCGCTGCCGATTCAACGGCCGCAAGCGTTACATCTCAGAAGGGTGGATGGACAATCGTACAAACCAACGAAAGCTCCCCTTCACTCGANCCTCGACAAGGCTTGAGATACACGGAGGAGGATAGCGATATCATGATTGTCGGTGATATGGAGGGTTTGGATTTGTCTGGCTCGGTGCATAGTCTAGANGACAGCATCATTGCTGATAACCTCTTCAAGTCGAAGGAGAGGAACGAGGCTCTTGAGAAGATTCGGCACGATGCAGCTGAGATCGTCAAAGGTGTGTGCCAATACACTCTCAGACATAGCGCATGCAGGCTGACCATTGGTTAGACCCCTTACATGGTGTTCGAAATTCCCGAAGACGGAAAGCTTCTCCCTCGCCAGGTCCGTCAGCACCGTCCACATCTTCGATGAACAATATCCCTCCCCACCTCCAATCTGCTCACTTGGGCGACAAGTCCGAGAAGCTTATGCGCGAGCGCTCGATACGGTCGAACCGGAAAGCAAAGTTCGTGGACTGTCTATCAAGTGAGGACGTGAACATGGGGGAACTCAGAAAGCTTGCCTGGGCTGGAATACCCAATGATCTTCGACCAATGGCCTGGCAACTTCTCCTGGTATGTCATTTACAGGTTGAAACAACGTCCTGTACACACTGAACTGACGCTGGTAGGGGTACACGCCATTGTCCGCTAATTCTCGCGCGCCAACCCTCGCAAGGAAACGCGCCGAGTATCACTCAATGGTTGAAACGACTTTCGCTCGGGGACGTGATGGCCTTGACCAGCAAATATGGCACCAAATAGAAATTGACGTCCCCCGGACAAGACCAGGTGTCCGGCTATGGATGCTCGAGGCTACCCAAAGATGCCTAGAGCGCATACTCTACGTTTGGGCGATCCGACATCCTGCCAGCGGATATGTGCAAGGTATCAATGACCTTGTGACACCCTTCTTCCAAGTCTTCATGTCCGCATATATTGGTGTGTTGTAACGGTCACTTCCTGAAGCCCAATGCTCACCTTCCTACAGATGAAGATCCGGAAGTGTTTGACCCTGCGCTCCTCCCGAAGGGTGTCCTCGACGCCATCGAGGCCGATTCATTCTGGTGCCTGTCGAGACTTCTTGACGGCATACAGGATAACTACATCTCTGCACAACCTGGGATCCACAGAAGTGTGAAGAGGATGCAAGAGCTTGTGGCTCGTATCGATCGTAAGGCTAACATCCCATTCTATGGCGTATGAAAGCTTAACTTGTTACGCACCTTATAGCGTCCCTTTCTTCGCATCTTGAATCGCAGCACGTTGAATTCATGCAATTCGCGTTCCGTTGGATGAACTGTCTGCTGATGCGGGAAATCAGCGTCCAGAATACCATCCGGATGTGGGACACGTACCTGGTATGCAGTTCGCGCCTTCCTGTATCTTGAACACTGTTTATTGATACATGGTTTACCCTAGGCTGAAGGTACCGATGCTTTCTCGCAATTCCACCTTTACGTCTGCTGCGCTTTCCTCGTCAGATGGAGCGACCAGCTTAAGCACAAAGACTTCCAGGTGCGTCGTGTCGCACCATGTCGCACGCATGAGCTCTGAAGGAGGCTTTCATTGACAGGATATCATCATCTTCCTCCAATCCCTACCCACTCAAGGCTGGGGGGACCACGAGATCGAGATGCTTCTTAGCGAAGCCTTCGTCCTCAACGCGACTTGGCACAATGCGCAGAGCCATTTCAACGGGAAGTAAATGTATGATTGCCCTGAATGCAACGCCCTTTGCATGCATCAGGCGTACCATGGGAATGAAATGGGGCGAAAAATCATGCACAGGATATGATGGTCAGAAGCCCTTCAAGGAAAATTCGCCCGGCCGGTAGCCCACGACAACGTCCATTAAATGACGATAGGGTCTCGAACGCCAAGGCGTGAACTGTCGGAATTCCCTAGCAATAGAAGGGCGAACAAAAAAAGGCCAGGGGTGAGAGACATGCGTCCCCGCCAGAAGAGGATACTGTATCCCGTAATGTTCTCGCTTTGAGCTCCTTTCGAAGTGTAGGTCCGGCTGCCCATGCTAGGCATGGAGAGGGTCCCCTGCTTGGTAGGTGTCGATGTTGGACGTACTAGGCGGAGTTGCTTCGTCTCGTAGAGCCCAAAAGAAATTATATATGAGAACGCCCTGAGCCTTCCTATGCTATGTAGCTATACAACCTCCAGAACCATCCTGCTCGTCCCTTTTCGCGTTGAGCAATTTTTTCGTCGTCTTGCAAATCCTCAGCCGTCTGAGCATGCCGACCAGTGTCGAGGTCAATCTGCAGCAACGTTCGAGTTTGAGGTCGCTTGATGATCTTCCACCCTGCGTATAGGAGGACAAATATCGGTAGCTCGACTAGTTTCCAGGTCAACGAAAGTGCAACGAAGGGCGAACAACGGACTTACTGTAGCTTTGTACAAACGAAATGGCATCAAATCCGCCTTCAAATGAAGACCAGCCTTGTATGAGAATGATGAACGTTGTTGCAACGGTGACAATGGGCGCAGCAAATCGTCCAGCGGGATTAGGGAACTTGAGATCCGACACGGATCGACCCTGCTTCTTCCATGCAAGTCGGAATCTCCAAGAAGCGATTCCAATACATAGCCAGGCTATCTGATTGCTCACTCCGACCAACGCTTGCAGCCAGACCCACAATTGGGCCGCACCCCCTGGGAGGAAGCTGAGACCAAAACAGATTATGCCTCCGCTTGCAGTGAGCAAAACTGAAAGCCATGGCACGCCATGCCGAGTGGTGCGGCGAAATATTTGTGGGGCATGGCCTACCATAGCGAGACCGTAGAGAATACGACTACCTGCGAAGAGGGCATGGTTCCCAGCGCTGAGAACGCTTGTCAGGATGACCGCGTTCATAAAGCTACCAGCAACCTCTGTGGCATTTCATCAGTCGATTGCAGCGCGAGGTCAGTGGGGCTGCTTACTGGATCCAGCCATCGACCAGACAATGGTGAATGGTGACGTTCCAACGGAGCGGCGGGTTAAGCCAGGGTAGGTGTAGGGGACGTTGAAGCCGATGATGATGACAGTGAGAACGTAAAGGAGCAGGATGCGGTAGAAGACTCGGCGGATGACGCGAGGCATGTTTCTACTCGGGTTCTTCGTTTCGCCCGCCCTATTCAAAGAGGTTTCTATCAGCCTCGCTTGGATCTCATAGGTTATGAAAGCCCCTCACGTAACGCCGATAGACTCTGTTCCTCCGTACGCAAAGGCAGCAGTCACGAACAGACTTGCGAACCCACCGAAGCCCCCTACGAACGGTGCATCGCCGATAGTCCAATTCTCACCACCGACTTCCGAGAGGGTCAGGTTGGTAACAATCTACCCAGTCAGTTGGAACTCACTGTATCTCCCCTCCGTGTTCCCGCCAGCGTTCACTGCATGCATCCGGTTAGTGTGGACTTACAAGCAACCTGGCGAGCATACTTGCCTGCAACACCCAAGATAATGAAGATGACTATCGTGACCACTTTGAGCAGTGAAAGCCAATATTCCAGTTCGCCGTAGGCCTTGACGTGGATGAGGTTGAGCCCCAGAAGCAAAAACCAGAAGAAGAGACTTGGCAGCCAGTTGAGGTGAGTTCCCCAGAACTGCATTACCACTTGGGCAGCGGTTAAATCACTGGAGAAAGGGAATTTGTCAGTACCCTCCTTCCAGAGTCGAGTGAAGAAACGAACGCACCCGGCAAGCGAGACAGCATCGTTGAACCTAGGGATGTGATTCTCAGATAGGATATTCAATGCTGGTCGTCTGGGTGGTGCTCACCAATAGTTCCAACCGAGAGAGAACCTAGTAGGCTCTGGCGTTAGCAAAAGCGCGTTTCGGTAGACATTGGAAGGGGCGTACCCGAAGGCTTCGTCCACGAAGCGAGTTCCGTAGGTTACGAAGGTGCCAGCCAGGGGCATCTCGGTTGCCATTTCGCCCAAGCAGAGCATGACCAGAAACACGAGTGCGCCTACTAGGCTGTAGTTGATGAGCAACGAGCCCGGTCCACCTGTTGCCAAGCTTCTCCCAGTCCCGAGGAAGAGACCCTAGACAATGCTAGCCAAAATCAGTCACAGCCTGGAGAGGGTATTGGGCCACTTGCAGTCCCGATGGTGCCGCCAATAGCAATCATAGAGACTTGACGGGAAGTCAGCGAGCGGCGTAAATCTTCTTCATGGCTCTGCACTGGCACGATGTGATCACTTGTAAGCCCATCGTCAACCTTGGAGTCCAAAGCTTTCTCGTGGTCTGTATCTTGTATCGGTTGAACAGACATAGCTGACAGAGAAAGAACTCACAGTAGGATGATCCGCCTTGGGTTTCTTAAATTCTTCTCTCTCACTGCCCTGCGTGCTTTGATACAGCTATTGCGCCATTGATTCTTGTCCCCACAGCACATCAAACCATCACATGCAACACGATCAGCCCACATGGCCGGGCGCTAATGTCCACCAATGCAAGATACTATCCTTAGCCCCCATGTCGGCCACCCCCCACCTTTCGGCCACTTTTCCAGTTTTGCACATTCCGGCCCTCTTTGGGTCGATATTTTGCCATAGCTACATATTGTTAGCCTCATACTTGCCTTCTAAGCATTTATTTCAGAGCAAGGAGTCTAGGAACGAGAGGGGTAGGATGAGGTCGTTTTGTAACGCTTCGTCACGCATGCCATCAGTGCCGATGTTGTGTCCGATGTCAGAGCAGCGAGACATGCACTCATTCCGGTTTGAAATTTCTATTTTAGAGGGCACTGTACATTGTTATCACCTTGGGCGTCTTTATGGGCTCGTTTGGAGCGCGACAGTCAAGACCAGGATCGTTGGAAGTCAAGATGGGCGAAAGGTAGGGGAGTCGGAGTTCAGTGACATTTGATGTTCATCACCCTCGTTCGCAGAGGCCGCTGTCTGCCGGACTGTGACAGATCTGTGACTGGACGAAAGGTAGGGGGTGGCCGACGTGGGGGCTAAGGATAGTATATTGAACACGAGGAAAGCAAGGTCTAAATTGATGACGATATCTACTCAGATTCTTTCGCCTTGACAAACGCAATTTCCCTCTCCAGAGCCTCCTTGAGATCTTTCGCAGCCTCTTCGTTCGGGACACGAACGCTGTATGTCTGAGCAACGCCGTTGTCGTGCCCAATGAATGTGACCGCCTTTTTAGCCAATGAAGGCTTAAGCCCAGGATAAAGGGCGAAGTTCTGAGCAGGGTCAGCACAACGAAACGACAACTTGATAATTTGCAAAGGAACGTACAATGTTGATCTTGCCAGTGGTGCTATTCCGGAGCAACATCCTCCTCGCTGACGTCTCTTTGTGTTTCTTCAGTCGAAGAACACCTAGAAAAGATCCATCAGTTTTACCCCCGACATTCAACCAGGACACTAACCATATCCAATTTCGACCCATCCCGGTCCGCCCTTCTCATCTGCTTTCTTCATTCTGAACGCCTTGCTCTTAATGGCGTGCACGGTCTCTTCCTCCTCCTCGCCTTCACCCTCTTCGTCATGAGGGTTAACACCGAGCATTGCCGCAGCGCTGGGTGCACCCTCAGCAGCCGCCTCGTTTCCGGCCGAAGCAGACGCCTCCTCTTTGTTGTCCTCCATCTCGTCATCCTTCTTAGGAGCTGCGCCACTGCTGCCACCGAATGAGAACCCGGAGTTAGTAGGCACTGACGGTGTTGAGCTGCCACCGAACGAGAATGGTTTGGAATCGCCACCGAAAGAGGTAGTGCTTCCCCCAAAGCTAAATCCAGAGGTGCCTGCAGGCTTGCCAAAGGTGCCAAACGGACTCGAGGTGGACGAGGAATTCGAAGAGAGCCCAAATAAACTGGAGGACGACGAACCAGCAGGTTTGACATCTTCCTTCTTTTCTTCAACTTTCAGTTTGTCACTGCCGAATGGGAACGGTTTAGGAGCAGATGAAGATGAAGCGGGGGTAAGAGCAAAAGGCAGGGACGATGAAGGCGCAGTGTTGGCCATTGAAGGTGCACCAAAAGTGAACCCTGATGATGAACTGGTATCTTGCACGGGCGCTCCAAAGCTGAATCCTGAAGAGGAAGGGGTGGATGACGGGCCATTATCCTTCGCTGGCGCTGCAAAGCTAAAGCTCGAGGAAGAGGTCGTGGACGACGGATGACTACTCTTGGCTGATACACCGAAGCCGAAGCTACCAGAGGAAGGTGCTGCAGGAGCTGGATCCTTCGCTGGGGCACCGAAGGTAAATCCTCCTGTCGCGGAAGATGCGTTTGAGCTTGAGGACCCTCCAAAAGAGAATCCGGACGAAGATGGCTTTGAGTCGGCTGGCTTCGATTCTGTTGATGGCGGGAGGGTGAAAGACGATTTACTGGTCAAGGGCGCAGGCTTCGGTGTGAATGTAAATCCACTGCCTAGAGATGTTTTGCTGTCCGTCGAACTACTGGCGGAGATGGTAGGAGGAGCAAAAGCAGAGCCACTGGGGAGAGGCGGCGTGAATTTTGCAGCAGCAGAGGTAGCAGTGGATGTCCCGTTTGCCTGATTCGAGCCCTTTTTCTCTGCATCGAACTCCTTCTGAATATCCGCTCGCTTGCTCTTGTACTGTTCCAATAGAACAGAAAGGTCGACAAAGGGATCTTGATCGACGTATTTGTTGATGGAGTCCAACAATGACACGTTCAGACCACGCAGGGAGGTGTAGTAAGTGACGGCTCGCTTGTCTTCTCCCGAAATCGAAGTGGTGGAAGAATGTGTTGTGGCAGCCACGACCGCAGGTTTGCTATCGGAGCCGTTTGTAGCGACGCCACCGCCTAGGAATGATGCAAACGCTTTGGCTGCGTTGGATGCCCCAGCTGTCGTAGTCGGCGCAGTCGAACCGAATGTTGAACTGGACAGGGTGGTTGAGGAGGGGGAACTGGCGGTGGCATTCATTGAAGATGGACCGAATGAAAACGAGCTGGGAGTTGTCGTTGAAGAATTGCCAAATCCTGAAAACCCGGCAAACTTCGACACTGGAGGGGCATCCTTCTCAAAACGACCAGCTTTCAGGTTCAGCGTCTCGGCATAATAGATTAACGCACGTACCTCAGAGGACGTTGTAGCCGGTGCAGGCGCGGGTGCACCCCATGAGAATCCGGAAGAGACAGGAGCTGGCCCAGGACCAGCAGCACTAGTAGCCAACGAGCGCTTGGGCAACCCTCGGATTCTGAGGCGTGTCAGCTTGCTGTGCTCACTAGAAGGCTCCGGGAGTAACTCACTGTCTACGAGCTAAAGTAGACTCGTCTGCCTTCTTAAAGCCAGTCCCAACCTCATCATCCTTCAAGGTTATGCCACAATAAGCCCGCGCACTCCGAACAAGGGTGGACAAACAGCGTACCTCTTCCTCGTCCCTGCCATCCTTGATGAGTTGTTTGTCAGCGACGCGCTTCATTGCGACTAAAACGCGATTTCCTGGTAGGTATTGAGCGTCAAGCAGTTAACGTCGCACCACTTAATGGTTGGCGAGATGACCAGGAGGAGAGGAGTGTTGGATGAACGAAGCCGCACGGCGCGTCCAACATGCACACTGGTGATGGCGAATTTTGCAACAAGGACAAACACTGCTGGCCACTTGATAGTTGGTGCAGCTTAGTACACTATTGTTTTGCGTTCTCTGGTCCCCTTGCACTTATTATGACAACGTTCTATCCTGAGATATAGTCAGGAAAACCGGACTGAGCTATTACTGGTGCTGAGACAGTCATCAGAAATATATTCTCTAAATACACGGGTTATTCGTACAGTTTGAAAACGACGAGAACATTTAGGAGGACATTCGTGGAACAACGCAAGGAAAGAGATGCCACCAGCGGCAATTACGAACTCGAATGGAAACTACAGTAAGAGGTGTGATGGGTCAAGGAAAGGTCTATAGAGATAAGAGATATGACAGCTGAAGCATTTGACGAAGGGGCACACGGACACCGAAGAGAAGACGCTCATCAACACATTCGAAAAAGAAAATCCAGATCGTAACGACGTTGGGTTCGGAGAGAAAAAGAGGGACCTTAAGGACAGACTGGGAGATGTAACGCTAAGAGCAATACACGAGCTCTCACAAATGGAGAACGGGGAATTCAAGGAGAGACGATATATAGGGCAAAAAGTGGAATCAAAGCGAAATATCCAAAAGAAGAGAGGGATTTGAAAGGAAAGTTGCAGACCGCACCTATACAGGGGCGATGGAGGCATTGGGCTTGATAAACTTCAAGGCCAAGCGCCAGCCATTGAGAAGAGCCCAGATGGCAGACAGAAGAAGGATTGGCACCCAGAACCACAGCAGCATCCTGTCGTCTACAGTACCGCGGTCAGTACTGACAGCATCGCCCGCAGATTTGTTTGGCGTACCTTTCTTCTGGCACTTCTGCTTTGGTTTAACAAGTGGCTGGTAAGCAAAGGATTCGAGAACTTGGTTGGGGAGCTTCGCCTTGGTATCGTATCCGACGGGTCGGATCTCAGCGACTGCAGAAGCCCTCCTGGACATCACTAGGTGCTTTGCCTCGTCCAGGGCTGACGTAGAAGCAACTGGAACCTGTTCACCTTCTGTTGGTTTGGCGGTGTAGACAGGTGGTGGCATCTCTTCCGCTTGTTGAACTCCCTGCTGCGCAGTACTCGCAACACCGAGAGCCACCCACTTCTCCCAGGTAGCCCTCCATTCCTGCGCTGCACGTATTGCGGTTGAACTCAAACCTTGCTGTGGGGAGTTTTCCTTGTCGCCCGTTGCATTGTCGCCACCAAGGAAAGAAGGCCAGTTGGGCATCATGGGCACAAATACTGGGAAAACCATCGGGATCTGAGGAAGAGCATTCCAAGGGACTATTCCTGGTAAGTCGGGCAGTTGTGGTGCAGGTAATTGCGCAAGTGTCCGCTGAATCATCTTCTCCATGAACGATGCTGTCTGTTTAGCATCCAGCATGCTTTTCTCGTCGTCTTGCCTCGCTTCCTTGGCCTTTTCAAGATTCTTCTTCGAGTCGGGAAGGTCGAAGACCGGCGGAGGTGGAGGTGAGGGCGGTCGGGATGGTCTCGGCGTGGACCTCTTAGATGCCGTGAAACTCTTTCTCCGGAGAGCTCGTTGCGACGGGCGCCTCTTGATGGTCTTCATCCGCCTTTCCTCCGCAGCGTCCTCCTCTCCATCACCCCATTCGGCCTCCTCGTCTTCCGACGAGTCCGGCTCACTGTCCTCCTGTGTGTGCACTGAGATAAGGCCGTCAAAGAAGTCGGCAGGTGCGATCTCCTGCGCAGTCCTCCCCAAAGAATTGACGATCTCTCGGTCAGCACCGGCACCTACCAGCAGTTTGGCACAGTCAGTCGATTTGACCAAAGCCGCAAAGTGCAGGGCAGTATAACCGTTCCTATCGCGGGCGTCGATATCGATTCCGCAGTCGATCAAGAGCTGCGTGAGAGATGAAAACCCGAGGAAAGCGGCTAAATGCAGTAGCGTCTGTCCCACAGGCGTTGTGTGAGAAATGGCTTGGCTGAGAGGGACAGAAGGTGATGGCGCATCTTCGTTGAGAGGAGTGTCGATAACCGATAGCAGACTGATAACTCGACTCTCCAAACTTGACGAGGACGACAGCCGTAATTGCATCATATCGGTCGAGTTGCCTGCTTGAGAGCCAGAACCTTCCGAGCCGGCATTGCCAACGATACGCATTGCTACATTCTTTGCGTCCTCAATTTTGCCCGTCATCTTCAAGCCAACTACTTGCAGAGCCAACTCCATCCTATACCGCTTCTCAGTGAAAGTGGGAATTGAGAGGAAGAGCAACTCACAAAGCACGATCTGATTCGTCCAAATAAGTGAAAAGCGAAGCCGGTGAAGTGATTGGGTCATCCATCTTCGGGAACCCTTCAAACCAAACGGAAACTACCCCGGGAGTAGCTCGTGGTGGCAGCACACAGACTAGGGTATTTTCGCTCCATCGCTGCGTTGAGCTTGCGGCCACGTCCCCGAAAACGCAGTTCAGTTGTATTGAGGGGTGGAAGTTGGCACCTAGGATGGTCACTTCGATACCTCCATGCATGGGACCGCTATTAGGTATCATCCTGTGAATTGTGGGTAACTGCAGCTGAAGAGATTGAGAATTCTGTGGAGCGGTGTCAAAGAGCATAAAAGGCATCGAGTGGGCTTGCGGTGGTATGGCCATGGAAGGTACAGTCATTGGTATCGGGGCGTGCATCAAGGACTGTGCATGCGGCTCGTTCATGGCAAGAAGATCAGGCTGCGGTGCTGGGTGGTGCTGTGATGGCTGAAGGCCAACGATGAAGGCATCGGAGTGCGGATCCAGAGGGGTAGCGAGGGTGTCAGGTGAGCTCTCAGAGCTCTGCGCAGAATGTTGCAAAGGAGGTGGCTGGGGATAGGATGGTATCTCCTGAGCAGCATAGGCTTGCGCGCCTTGGATGATAGATGGAGTCGGTGAACGAGTAGGCAGTGATGAGTGTGACGCCGAAGGCGAAGGTGAAGGCAGACTAGTGACGCTGCCTTCTCGAGAACCTTTCTTAGGCTTGCTGGCACTGTCATAAGGCTTTGGGCGCTTGCCAGAGGTGACAACTGAAGGCTCTTTCTTGCGTCTGGAAGGCGCTCTAGATTCTGATAATGGAAGGGCCGGAGGTTGCGCAGGCCAATCCGCACAGGGCAAGCCTGTAAAGGATGCAACTAGCTCTGTACTTCGATTAGCACTTGTCGTCTTGTGGTCGTCAGTGATCATAATGGGCTTCGTCATTCCGGAGCCAATCAGCCTCCCAGTACAATCCATCATCGTGAAGTGGACGTTAAATCCAACTTTCTCTCGATGATGGCGACAGTAGCAGGTAATGCGAAGGGGAAGAACGACAGAGCCTGTCGAAAAGTCGAGAATTTCCGCACAGTTGAACTGGATGATGTTCGTCGTGTCTTCATGGTGTTTACGCGGCCTCGTTCCATCGCCCTCGCCAGAATCGGAGTCCGAACGTGCAGGGCGTACACGAGCGGCCAGTTTCTTGGCGACTCGTTTTGCCTGACATATTGTTATCAGTGAGAGATTCCTAAGAATAGAAATGCCTATGAGCTCACTTCTCGAGCTTGGCAGCTCGTGCAGCTCAATACACGATTATGAGGAGGGGACGCGCAGGTCACGCTGACTGCCAGCTGGAGAACGTCTTCCACTTCAGGGTCTTCGGGAAGAGATAAGCAGGTTACATATGGAGTGCAAGGGAGGCGTAGACACACCGATCTTCCCCTGCTTTCGGGTCCGCTTCTTTGTGGCAGAGCCAGGGGGTAGTCTCAGCCACTTCCAAGCGCCTACCCTATCGTATTTGAAAGTGTCTGCCGACGAACTTGGGTCTGCGAGATCGACCGTGACCCTGATTTGCGTTTCAACGCGAGACTTGGTGCCTCCTTCAGGAATGCTTGGGAACATGATGGGAAGGCTATACGGGGATGGGTGAGGACAGGGTGGGGGTTTGGGGCGCAGGATTACGCACTTGTAGCAGGACTCTCTCGGCGGGTATACTACCCGTTGGTTGGCTGCTGAAGGATCGTGTTTGCGAGGGAGTGACGCAGGGGGAGGAATGGGTTTGGTAAGTGACATCAAGCCATTGTGGGATGTGTTGGCTGCGTTCGCTCGCAAACTATGGAGCAATGGCGATGGATTTGAATGCGCTGACGCTGCCTCCTTATTCTGAATTGGCGGCGACGGGACGCCACTCGATGAAGCAAACCCAGGAGAAGGGGAACTGAGGGAGAAGTTGTGAGAGAACTCGGCGCAACGAGGCAAGAGGTACGTACTCATAGTACGCATCCTGCTCTATTAACTCATCCAACCGGAGCATCATGTTATCGTCCACCTTGTGTGGTGTATGATACGATGATCCTGGAGGAGCCCATTGCATGTGTCCCGACTTTGAGTACATGGGATGGTNNCACGAGGAGGTCGAGTCGAGGTCGCTGTGAACGGCAACTGGATCTTGAGAATCTGAAGCCTCAGGCGTCAATGGTGAAGGAGAGCGTGAGTCTGAGATAGCGGTAGACGAGCGAGGACATTGAGGAGAAGGGGCCAACGTCAAGCCCGACGATGGAGAGAGCAATCCAACGATTTTGATTTCCACGCGTGGTGTGCTGCGAGCGGGGTCCTCGTTCCCACAAAAATGGAAGTCGGACGGCTCGGACCGCTGGCACCCCGTCTCCNCCCCTGTCCCCTAACTCTGTCCCTATCTATCCGCTATCCTCCTGACCATTCTTTATGCAATCTCCCTGACTACCGCCATATCTCCGAACACAAGACGCTGTAGACCGCTCAAGGGTTGGCCTACATCGCACTCACCCTGGGGGTCCATTTACAAGTCATTATGTATGCGNGCCATGCAGCCTTTGTATTGCTATAACACTTGTAATNTTCCATAGCTATGCTTCCCTTCGCAGCTTTCGTTTGCGTCCCATCGCATGAGCTCTTGTCTCATTCTATTGCACCCTGTGGTGGTCGGAGAAATGGGCGCGCTATACGCACAATAACAAAGAAGCCCCTCGCCGCACAAGCTCAAGCGCCATCAGGGGCCTGCCGCAGCTGCCGCGCCTACAAGGTCACACAACCCCATACACTGTCGTATAAAACAGGAAGAGTGATTCTTCGGACGCACTGAATTAACCCNCATCGGATGCTTCCCATCTCTTGTCACATCCACAGCATCCTAGCGAGTGCCCTTTCTGATTTTGACGCTCAGGTTCGCGACTTTCATGACCACCATGCGGAGCCTTCTCGAAGAAGTGACTGCAGACGACGCATTACCATGGCCTCATTCGGATGATAGAGAGCCAGTTGGAATATATGTGCCACCTAGCGGGGTTGAGACGAAATCTCAGAGAAACAGATTCAAAGGCGAGATAGAGCCCAGGTTGTGAGTCCTATCTGCTCTATGTCGTAACTGTATCATACCGAGCATCCAACTGTTGTCCAGATACACTCTATGGCCAGATAACTGCCCGGTTACATGTGAATGCAGAGGAAAACCTCCTCCCGGGGCATGTAGTGACCAACATGATTGACGGAGACACCCTGGTGGAAAAGGGTCCATGTAAAGCCGATCCAACAGTCCCAACCACGTTGTACTACGATATACCCGACATTGAGAGATACAATAAGGAGAAACAGACGGCGAAGGATGCCTTTACAAAGCTAAAGCAGCAAAAGTTGGAACGGAGGGGCAAGGCAGGTTCAAAGAAGGGTCGGACAGGGTCATCAGGGACGATAAGGGTGAAGGACGAGCCAGAGGAGCCGGAAATGCACACTATTCAGATTCAGCGCCCAGCACGAGTCCAAATACCTGTAGAAAGTCTTCTCGGCCCCTTCGTGCGTTGCACCTTATTTCAACATCTTGCCAAATTAACCGAGCTCGTTTCCTCGACAGGACATTGAAGCCATGGCACCTGCGCCTCGCAAAGCCCGGATCCTAACCTTGACGCCTTCGGCAGCGGCGGCCACACTTCCAACACCCCCCATGTCAACCACGTCGACCGTAGACGGTGCATTCGCAGAGTCGCAAGCGGCATCCACCAGTGCTGCAGCCGCATCCCCGAAGAGTAGTGATGGACTAGAGCAGCAGTTCACTTCTGGAGAATCTGAGGCCATGATAATTGACCAAGCACTCGATGCGGAGAAGTCGGCAACACCTTTAACGGCCATGGATGTAGACCAATCGCCAGACGCCTCAGCCATAAGCAGGGCTAACCAAGAGCTTCCCCCGTCAATCGATGTGGAGGGCCCTTCAGAATCGCCCACACCGACGATAAGCGCCCAAGATCCCCTGCCTTTTGGGTATCAACCAGCAAGTCATTGGGACCTCCCATCTGAAAGGCCAGGCCCAGCGCAGGCAGAGACGTCGGCAGCAGGAAGTCTAGGACCTCATGGTTCGCCCGTCAGCCAAGTCATTGGTGGAGGTCGCCCAAACCTGAGTGTTCTCGTAGGCCAGGTAAAGAGCATCGGCCTTCAGCGTCCCGCCGAGCCTCCAAGGTACCATCAGTTCCCTGCCAGCTTCATGGCTCCTGATGCGGAGTCGGATGGAGCCTGGAGGACACACCAGCCGCTGCATTATCCGCCTTCCGAAGCGTTGAATTTTCGCTCACTGTCGTCGGCCTCGCAAGCTATCGATATGCGGATGCTCTCCCTGGAGTCCCCGCACGCCTCTTCTCCCCTTCCGCTTCATTCGTTACCTTTGGAGGTGTCGCAATCCTCGCAAGACAGGCATCCTCCCGCGTTCGCTGGGACAAACACTATAGCCATACCGAGCCGGCAAGGTGCCAGAGTGCCCAACGGCTCGCCACCCCAAGAGAAAGGTCGCTCGAAGTCCTCCAGCGATGATGGCTCAGACTCGGAATTCAAAGCCAACCAAGGGAGCTCCAATTCGTTCACATCGACTAAAAAGCCAAAGCCCAAGACGAAGGAAGTTGCTACTTTCCCAGAAGACAAGAAAGCAAAGAAAAGGTTCCAATGCGGGGTGAAGGGGTGCCCCGCGACATTCACGAGGAGAAACGACGTTGAGAGGCATATGAAGTCAGCATCTGCGCACCGTGATTACGTCCAGGAATGGACCGACATGCAGTCAAAGATTGGACCAGCTTTGAATCCATTCCGCTGTGAGAAGTGCGGTCGCATTCTTTCGAGAGCGGACTCCGCCAAGCGGCACATGGAATCAGGGGCTTGTGGTAAGCGAGAGCTACCGTCGGAACAAGCTATTGCTGGGAAGGCCGGGCGCGACGCCGGCAGGCGGTAAGGCGGTGGGTATAGCATCGGGAGCTCAAAAGTTGACGTCGACGAACTTCTTAGAGAGCATTGTATTTTGTATCCTTATGTGACAAGAGTCATGTTATGCGTTATTGACCATCGGAGAGTCCTGCGGCAGTCACCATGTGGTCATCATGGCAAAAGCGGGATCAAAAGCATGCAGAATTTTGCAAATGGGGAGATCTGAGGAGCAAAGCAATTGCAAAGACACCAAGAGCAGCAGACGGTCAACCATTACACTCCTCCTAACTTGCTTCCTCGGGCTCATGGAGGTGTCTACGCCGAGGGTTAGGACTATATTTCGCGAAAAGCATGGATATGACGTACTTTCCAAGCACCTTATTCATTTGGAACATATCGATTTTATCAACGCCAAAGACAGCCTTCATCTTCGAGTCACACATGATCTCGCGCTTGTTGCTGGGGTTCTGAAGCTCGTTGCCTTTGATATACACCCACAGCTGCTTGACAACCTGAGGCCTCGAAAGCTTTGGCACCTCGAGAATTGCCGAAAGGGGCTCGCTGTTATCAACCAGTCAGACAGCGAGTAGTTGACCGTAAGATGCAAAAAGTATACCTGAGCACGAACTCCTTCTTAAACCCACCGCCTCCACCTCCTGACCTCTTAGCCTTCTTCTCAGACCCACTCTCACTGCCCCCTTCACCGTCGGAGTCGACTGTGGCAGCACTCTTCCTCGTGGATTTCTTCGTCCGTGCCTTCGTGCTTGACTTCACACCTGCCCTACTTGGTCGTCCATTGATTTCACTCGACAGCTTCCTTGCGAGTACCTCGTCAGCGCTAAGTTTCTGGCCACCTTTCGAAGACTTGGTCTTCTTCGCAGGGCGCTTGACCTGCTCTTCTTCGTCCTCGTCGTCCTCGTCGTCATAGCTCCCTCCTTTCCGCTTCTTTCGCGAGGCGCTATCTGACGACTCGGCCTCGTCAGCGTCACCGTTGTTCTCCGAGTTGACTTGTTCAAAGACACGAGAGATGATAGCATCAATCTCCTCTTTGTGTTCCCTCACAAAGTCTGTAGTCAGGGATGAATCGAGTTCAAGCAGCTGTCGGCGAACGCGCTTCGCGCTAATAGTCGCCAGGTCGGTCCCAGGTGCCTTGAGAATCTGCACGACTTTAGGCTCGAGATAATCCAGGTCGTTCCCCATCGGTGATCGCAAGAATGAGTAGTAGTCGTTGTTCGCAAGTCAAGAAAAGAGGAGAAAAGAGAAGATAGGATATAACTAGACACCGCTGAAGGGTTTTGTGGAGAAGAACAAGTTCGAGTGGGCACTTGGCACTGGCAGATGAAGTGGCTATTGCACGTGATCGTCGGCTCAAACAGCTTCCGTGCACGATACGGGCGCTAATTCGCTGAGGAAAAGGCATGCATGCTCTGTTCCAAGTGAAAGCCTGGGTATGGAACGTTTTAGATAGAAATACATGTTTATATATCATCTAAGGATTGCCCAATCAGCCCGCGCAGGATCGCCAGGTGGCGGAAACAGTCCATTCGGATTGCCCTGGTTCCGATTCTGGTTTGGCTGCTCTTCTCCCCTTTGTTCCCTCCGCATTCTCTCAACGATACGAGTCCGAATGTAGAGAAGAATAGAGATCACCAGGCAGAGAAGCACCAGCAACATAGTTTCAGCAAACTCATCGGCATCATCCTCCCGGCCCCCTCGTAACGCCGCTTCGAAGTAGTCTTCCGGACCGAAGTCGCTGTCTCGCTCTCGTTCCGCCTCCCTTCTGTCTCGTGCCCACTGATATGGGAGGTCAGCAAAGTCGTGATTAAAGCACAAATCGATACACACCTGAATTGGGTCCTCTTCCTGATGGACAGAGGGTGGTTGTCCTTGACTCTGACGAGACTTTCTGCGGAGGAAATCCTCCCGGGCACGACCGAAATACCACGGACCATCGTCGTCCTCCCCATGTTCGCCTTGCTCATGCTTCGTATCCACGACAGTATCTTCGCCTTTCTTCCCATCAATCTCCTTCGTATCGCCTGGACGATTCGCTTGAGACCGTGTGAATATGAAGAAAAGGCGCATTCGATGAATGGGGCAGACTCACTGGCTTCAACTTCGTCAAGGTTCCAAATATTCAGACCATTCTTCCCACCCGTCAGAGTATGCCAGATGCTCCTCACATACAGTTTTCCTAAGGACAGGATGACTGGAAGATATGCCTCGGAATTCGTCTCTAACGCAAGGTCGTAGTGACGTTTCGCGAGGTGAAAGTCCTGGAATCCAATTCATTTCAGTAAACACTGTCATGGTGATAGAGGACCCAATTACTGACCTGCGGCACACCAACGCCATTCTCATACATCCAACCAAGGTTCCACATAGCGAGGGCGCTCGTCTGAGTATCGGCTGCCGATTGATAGTATCGGGCAGCCTTTTCCAGGCGCTGCGTTTCATTCTCCTCGGCAGATACACCAAGCCCGTGATAATAGTAGTCTGCAACCTTGACGAGAGCATCGACGTCTCTTTGTCCAGCCGACCTGATCCACTGGGTTAAAGCAAGGTTCGCAGTATCATTGGAGGGTGTAATCGGAGAAAATCGTGTCCGACGAAGAATGCTCTTGTCTGCGAGTACACTGTCAGTATACAAATAGAAAGATTCTAGAGAGAAACATACCCTGGTCCAGAATGTATCCAAGGTTATTTTGAGCAATCTCGTACCCTCGTTCCGCACCGAGCCACCATTTAAGCATGGCAACTTCCTTGTCCTGGTTCTCCTGCGACATCCAAGCGATCTCCGCATCACGAAGGAGGTCATCTTCCCATACGCCTCGCTCTGCTACCCTCTTATAGAACGAGACAGCCATGGAGCAAGAGCTAGACGACACATGTCGGGGAAGTGCAGTGTTAGTGGCTTGCGAGGAATAGTACTCCGCCAGATAATAGAAGGGTTCGAAGGGGGCGCCGTTGCGCATAGCAGCGTCAAAGTATACTATGGCCATGGGTATTTCCCCGCGATCTGAGGCAGAGTCATATAGGAACAAGCAATGGAAAAAAAAGTGCTTACAATAGTAATGCTTGCCGAGGTTCACTTGTGCCTCTGCCAAATCCTGGTTGGCCGCGGCGTCGAAGTATTTGAGTGCCTGCTTCACATCAGGTCTTGTGCCAGGAATAAGAGCGTCCCGGTAGATGATTCCAAGCGCATTCTGACATTCACGATCCCCGAGCTCGCGCCACGTTCGAACCACATCTTGGCCACAACCGGGTCAGCCTTAACGCCTTCACCACGAAGGTACATCCGGCCGAGGTAACCTGCGCTGGCGGCAGCGTATCCCGTAGGTTTATTGGTGTCATCTTTCACTTGAACGGTGGATGGTGGGTCATAAGGCCAAACTTCCTTAGCAATGGCAGAGAAGTAGCGACGAGCGACCTTGAAGTTGCGTGGGATGGCTCCAACTCCTTCTGCACCAGACGCGATCCCGCCTGCGGAGGCGTACAAACTTCCTTGGTAGAATATCTTGCCAAGACGATATGCAAAGTCGATCTCGCCACGGTCAGCGTTGAACTACATATATCCGCGTTGAACTCTGGGATCTCCGGCCGAGGAGCATTAGACGTACTAGATAATATTCCAGTATATCTTCCCAAGTCTCTCCTGCTGCTCGCGATACACCCGCTTTGATGGCAGGACGATACGCGTTTCCACCAGTGGACGCCACACTTGCTCCAGGACCATAGACACCGCCAACGAGATCCGACAGTTTGGTGGCCGTCTGGGGGAGGGTTCGGCCCCCAGGAGGGCCGGTCATGAACTTGGCCATGGCTGACAAAGCATTCAATGAATGGCGACGAGCAACCGAGCAACAACACACCTTGTTCTGCGGCACTCCCATACCACGTCAACGCGCGCTTACAGCTCTCCTGGGTGCCAATGCCACTCCAGTACCGGTAGCCTAGTGCCATCTGAGCGCCCTTGTCCCCTCCGTTCGCAGCGAACGTATAGTAAAGCTGCGCTTTCGCTTGATCGACTGGTACCACATCGCGGTACCCGGAAGCATGGAAGAAGGCGAGGAACGCCTGAGATGTTGCGTTCCCAGTGTGAAAGGAGTGCCGTGCAAAAGAGTCGTAGGCTTTCTTGGGATCGAGGCTGAAGTGATGGTTTGGCGGGAACTAGAGTAGACTGTAAGAGGGTGGTTGTGAAACCGCCATAAAAGAGTCATGAAACGCACCAGTGACACCAAACCTATGGTATACAATGCGTCCGTGCTCCCTAGCTCTGCAGAGTGTTCCAGCAAGTCCAACGCCTTGATAGCTTTAGCTCTGAGATCATCCTCTCGCTTCTTTGACCCCAAACCTAGACCATCCTGACCGAAGCTTGAGGATACGCGATTCGTGACGAGATGGTGCAGCTTGAGAGCAATCCGTATAGCACTGCCAACGGGCCCTTGGCCTTGAAAGTTGGGTAGGAAAGAGTTAAATATCGACTTGGAGTTGTCGTTACTGGGCGTTGCGAGTCCTGCGTCAAATATGTGCTGCGAGGGATGCGGCTTCAAGGCAGATAGAATGGCCGTCGCTTGCTTATAAGCACGAGCAGCTGTTGGCCACCTCGTCAGCGGGATACAGTGCATGCCCAAACACGTTGTCCTCACCTTCAGTTTCTTGGTCGAGTTCATGTTGGGGTCGCTAGTGCCTCAGGTCAATTTCTGTATCCCGTCTGGCAAGGGCGACTCACGGTGAAGGCTGCCTCATATCCCGATTGCACAGGTGGTTCTGGGTTCGCAGTCGTCTGAGAAAGTCTGAGCAACGTCACGGATTCGCAAGCACGCTTTATACGTACATGGGCGACCTGAGGCTGCTCGTCGGCTCCGTTGTGGATCGTCGGACCTGTTGCAGCTCCCGATACTGCAGCCAAGGCAACGACAGCGAAAGAAAGCCAGACTGCCTTCCTCTGACACAGGCCTCTCCTTCCCTTCGCCATTGGTGTAGGTATAAGGACACGGGTTCAGTCAAACGCAGAGATCATGGATAGAGGAATACATCACGTCGGGACCAAATCTCGATCTGGGCACACTGACACGAGCCTGGACACGTCAGGGTCCCACGCATCTTATCTCCAGCTCCAGGTGGGTTTGAGGGAATTATAATCTAGCACTACCAGGAGAAAGGGGGTATACAAACAGGAGAACAGGCAAAGCAAAAGCATGTCGATGTATTCTAAACTGAAGTACAGCAACCACGAAACCCAAAGTAGAGAACAAAGAAAGCTGCAAGATTCGCTCGCGAATCCGAATCGTAATGCAAGCGCATTACACGTTGTTGTAGTTTCCTCCGTATCCCAATGCAGCTCCAGATTCAGCAAGCTTCTTCTGTCGGAATTGCTGGATGGAAAGGGTCAATTACTCAGGCGCTAAGCGATAGAACTGAGGGAGCGACTGACCTTGCGGTATTTGGTTCTCTCATAGGTTACCAATCCCACCACGATCAAAGCGATTACTGAAATACCGGCAAACACGCCAAGCCCGATAGGAAGAACAGAGAGCTTCTTGCCTGGCAACTCGAACTCCGCAGCGGCGGTAGGTGAGACCTGCTCAACAGCCGTGCCGTTGGGGTCAGATGTTGTGGTACTTGAGGGAGGCGAGGCGGTAGCATTCTCCGCTGTTTCCGAGGCAGAAGTGGCACTTGCTTCAGATGAGCTGGTTGTCGAAGCAGTTGGCGAAGCCGTAGCAGATGTCTGGGAAGTAGGAGAGCTCGCAATCGAACTGGAAGTAGTGCCGGACGCAGACTGTGTCGAGGTTGCAGTCGGTGTCGTAGAACTCGAAGACGAAGTGGCCGTAAGAACGATGACACTCCGAGTTGAACTGGTAGACGAAGTGCTCGTTACAGCGCTCGTTGGAGATGCGGACTTGCCGGAACTTGTGAGAGTGATGATGGAAGGCGCTGCTGAGGATGATGATCCCCCAGCGCTCGTGGTGGTTCCACCCGCGGCGCTCGATGTAGAACTACCCGTAGGCGCAGCGGTCACCGTTGCTGAAGTGCTCGTCTCTGACGCCGTGCTCTGCGAAACCGAGGTTGAGGATGGAGGGTCAGCGGCGGTTGATACCGACCCACTGGAGGTGGTGCTCGTCGCTGTTGCGGAAGAGGTGCTGGTAACAGTTGCACTGGAGGAGGTCGAAGTTGAACCACCAGCGGACGTGGTTTGAGTCGCGCTGGTCTGGCTGGTGGATGCAGTGCCATTGACGGGCTCCAACTTGACAGTACATTTTGTGACCTTCTCGAAGACATCCTCGCCAGCCTCGTTCTTCTTGGGCGTAAGGATGATTTCACAGACCTCCGTCATCTTGCCGGCAGCGCTGCGCGGAGAGGATCATTAGCCTCCTGCGATCGGTGATCGAGACCGAGTACTCACGTATCCGTCGTTTTGGTCGTAGAGACCGTCGTGGATCCATTAGGAGCCTGGCGCGCAGAGAGAGGGAGCGCATTGACCTGAGCTGAAAACAGGAAGAAAAAGGAGAGGATGGCCAAGAACGTGGTGTGGGTTGGACGGAACGATTGCATGGTGAACTACGACGCAAATACTTGACAAAATCCGGTCCTGCCGAAAGGAACGACCCAGCGTTCGAGGTGTGTTCAGAAAGTGAAGGCCCAAGGGCTGAAAGAGAGAAGATGAAGGTAAAAGATGAAGAGACTGTGGTAACCGGTGGGCGGTGGGCCCGTTACCACAGCCTTTGGGACTCCGCCACACAATACCACCGAGATCCTGGTCCCTTGCGCCTCTGAAGTACATGACCAGGAGTATACATATACGAACGTGCTAGTGGAACCCATTCTCAACAGCCTTGTACGCCTTCCCTTCCCGTACCCTACCCCGCCCTCCGCTGAGATTCCACAAATTGACTATCCTACCAATGAGGTCGCTCGTTGCGACCGTGCCCCACCGCTCGAAGGCGAGAGAAAGCACAATATTCAGCGCTGCAGCGGCCAGAAGGGAATATCTGCCTGCCGACGGCAAGTCGACCAAGGTTAACAGGTTTGCGACGACTTTGGAAGGGCTTAACAACAGCCAGATATTGATCAAAAACAGGGAGCCCATGGCAGCCATAAGCCATCCTACGAAATTAAGATGTTAATTATCGATGAATGCACCACTAGCACGTAGCACATTCTCACCGTTCGTCCACATCGGCTTGCGATAAGGAGGCCCAATGCTAAAAACGGCCGCCACCAAGATGTATTGGAAGCACGACACGAGGAAGACCGCAGTGTTCTCAAAGTTGTGTAGATTCAAGCTTATCTCCCTCTTGAGGAGAGTCTGGCGGGGCCTCGTACCTTCATTTCACTTCAGCCATGGATATCTTGCATGGATACCAACACTCACCATGGTTGCCTTCTCACCCAGAGGTAAGCCCAGACCTGGACTCCAGCCGTTATGAGAACTTGGCCTATGATGCTGGTGAGGACCTTCCTTGACACCAGGTTCGCTGTTGGTCGTTTATGATATATCCGAGGATATGGTAACGTTCGAGCCACTACCGGATAAACGAGGTCAGTCGCAGTATCAAACAGCATGCACCAAGGGTGTGCGTTGTGTAAACGGTAACTGACTAGTGACGGCCACCGGAATGATGATGAAAAGATCTATGTAGAGGAACTGTGATGGGGATATTGAAAATTAGCACAACCTACCCCACTCAATCAATCAGCACGCCCTCACCTGGAAGTCCCCCAACGATGATGCGAAGTAATATAACAATGTGACTGACGTGAATTGGATGAGCGAGTACAGCGCCCTGTATCGATACAGATTAGCACGAGGTCATTTGTGTAGACAAGCACACTCACATATACTTGAAGCAGCTGAAACTTGTTACAAGTGCAGCACGACCTTCTTTGATGACTTCCAAAACGCATCCAACATCCGGAGTGCTGGAAGTGAAGGGGGCGGCAACACTAGCTTCAGCTTCGGACAAGGAAATTCCGACGTCGGCGGCCTTCAGAGCCGCGCAGTCGTTCGCCCCATCACCACACATGAGGACATTGTACCCAAGAGCCTGCAACCTTTCCACTACCTCGTTTTTTTCATCCGGCGACATTCGAGCGAATATCTGAGTCTTCACTAGCATCTGCGAAGGAGAGTCAGGTTTTGGAGCGGCCATATCCCAAAAAGAAAGCTGACCCTCTGCACAGTTTCGAGTGGTGCGTGATTGAGCATCCAGCGGAAGACATCCCCGGTTATTACGAGTGAATAATCTCGATACAAGATGTCATCTTCGTCGACGGTGTGGTGACGGGGTGGCTGAAGTGGCCTCAAGCTATAGTCATCCAGCTCCCAGAGCGGATCGTCCATGCAGGTCCATTGAAGACGCGACTCGGGAATGGTGGAGTTACCTGAAACCATTAGTACAAGTACGTGAGCCCTCAAAATGTTTAGCCACGTACCACGAGCGAAAGTCGGAGCGAAGACGTGAGCGGCCTGGCTGATGAGGTTGCACTCCCGGGCAACACTAACTGCGGTCATGGGGTTATCTCCTGTGATCATTCGACAGGCTAAGTGAGCACTACGAAGCGCCTGGATGGCGGGAGCCGTGCCAGGTTTCAGCCTGTTCTCAAAGATGATAAGGCCCAAGAACCGGAGTCCAGATTCCGCCTGTTCCCTATGAATGGGGAATCAACGGAGTAAAGGTCATAGAACAGGAATGTCTACCTTTTCATCTTTTGCGCCTTCAGCCATGACAAGCCTTCAATGCTTTTGCCTGCAATCGCGATGACACGATACCCTCGCTTTGTATAGTAAGCCAATAAGTCGTCGTAATCTTGGGGGACTAGTAGGATACACACGTGAGCATGACTGTCCCAAGAGACGAGGATAACGACCGACGTACGCGTTGCCGGATCACAGATATCCGTCATGACCTCGGGCGCGCCTTTGACGTATACCTCCATACTGGTACCCTTCAGTCGCTTGACAATAACACTCATTCTTCGCAGAGACGATACGAATTCAAAGGTTCGGATCACACCCAGTTCCAGGAAGTAGGCGCGCTAATTTGGAGACCATTAGCATCGTTGTGGGTATCAGTCCTTAAGCACACCTTCGCAGAGCCTTTGAGAGCATCTTCCAAACGGAATTCAGCACCACCTGGAGGTCTGACGACTACTTGAACCAGTTGTGCCTGTTCAACCACAGCTCCCTTTGCTTTGATATTGCCGATTCCAGCCCGCGATTCCTCCAAGGTCCATTTGGTGAAGTCGAACATCTTCACATCAAGAGGGTCCCCAATTATTTCGCCGTTGACTTTCTTCAACGAATGGCAAGTAGCCAAAGCATGCAGGAACGTCGCTTTCTGGTTGCCCATCGGTAGGTCATGTATGTCTTCCATGAGCTCTGCGAATTGATTCCCAGTTCTGTCCAGAGGTCGGATTCCCAGAATGTCGAGCCCGTCCTCCGTGAGAGTGCCGGTCTTGTCAAAGCAACACACGTTGATTTTGCCTGCTATGTTAACTCGGCTTGGTGAGATACAGTAGATCCCAGCCTTCCGGAGGCGCGAAATGGCGAAGCTGGTACCGATCGATAGTGTAGCCGGCAATGCCGGCGGGACGACGACAGTAATCAAGTCAAGGGCACGAATGACAATGGTATGCCATGCGATCTATAGCGTGGTCAGATGACTCTAAATATCAGCTTGCCTGGCTGCTCACCCCCATCTTGACAAACTGTACAGCACTGAAGCAGAAGCCGAACGCAGCAATGCCAGCGAGGACGCCGATGAAACGGACCGAATCACGGTAAAACTTGAACCCTATGGGCTTGGGAAACAGCATCGAACGAACCAATGCTCCCTTGGTTGTGTCGAAGCCCGTGCGAGTAATCATGGCAAGGGCTGGGCGCCCTTTCCCATCTGTCGTCATCGACCCGCGTATACGCACGACACGAGTACCACAGTAGAGGAAACTTTTCGGGTTCTCGGCCTTCTCGTCCCTCCAGGAAAGCAAGTCGCCGTCTCTAGCTGGAACCTTGCTGACAGGAACGCTCTCTCCAGTCAGCATGCTTTCATTGACAATAGCGTCGCCAGAGAGCAAAAACATGTCCGCTGGAACGATGGAGATGTGTGAGGTCGAAAGGTTGACAATATCACCGCATACTAGATCCGATGAAGGCATCTCAAACCCTAGGTTCGTAGTCAGAACCGAAGTGAAGGTATAAGCAAAGCCTACTCACAACGCCCATCTCGAAGAACGTCTACGTTGCAGAACAAGCGTGACATGTCTCGCATACGCCGTATCGTCTGTATTCACTTTTGAATGACTACAAAACATCTGAATACGTTTGTGCTCACCCTCTTGGTGTCAATCAATGTCGACATGATGCTGGCGATCGAAATGAGAGCTATGCAACAAGCATAGTAGTAGTAGTCATCGAGAGACCAAAGGATAATGCTTGCGATTTGGAATACATAGAATGGGTGAACAACCTGCATAATTCACCGTCAGCAGCCGTGATTTCGGCACAAAAGAGGCCAAATTCACCTCCTCAACGAGTAGGGACCATGTTGGCTTCGCTTCGATTTCTATTTCATTCTTCCCAAACAGCAGCTGGCGCTGCTGATGAGTAGCGAGTGTAATTCCAGACTGAACCGAGGTCACGCCTGTTGCCGCTGGGTCCCTCCAGTCGCTGTATGGGCATTTATTAACAATTCAAAATAAGCCTGCGATATGGAACGATAGCACTTACCGGACGAGACCGAACAGTCCAGTACGAGGGTCGACGGCGAAACGAGTATATCGATAGTCCACGATCAGAAGTTCCTTCAACATCCCAGTGGCGTCATCGTAGTCTGCTAGAGACTTCAAAAGCACTTGGCCAGGCACTGTCGCAACTTTGGATGGAAACACTGTAGAAATGGGGAAAGGGTAATCCAGTAGTTTGATGGGGAGCGTCATGATAGCTTTGTATGCTGACTTGAAAAACATAAGATTACATATGTAGTTAGTATCATCTGCACTCACTTCTACAACGACAAAGCCCCTCTTAGCATTGATAAAGGCTTTCTCTTGGGCCACCCATCTTAGCCAGAGTCTCGGGAACCAGTGGCCGAATAGCGCGAGAAGACCAAAACTAAAGACACAAGCAAGATTCCAGCACCACGCTCTCCAGCGGACAGCCTCATATCCTACGAAGCGAATTGTGCTATCTTCATCGGCGATGTAAATAGTTTGGCGACTCGGTGGGCCTTCGGGCGGGGGTTCCGTCAATGTGAAGGACATCTCCATGTCAATGCGCGATTCCCCTCCAAACACGGGATCAAAATCGAGCATAGGAAGGTGGCCATTGCCTTCGTCTAAGCTCTGCCGGTCAGAGTCATATTGCATGCTTGGGGCAATAGACGCCACGTCCGCGGCCATATCCTCGTCCTCCGAGTCTTCCTCGCCAGATGAGTAACCCCAGCGCTCTTCCTCATCGTCCGAAGCAAAACCAGCCTCCGAAGCCGCGACAGACCTTCGGCTCCGACGGGAAATACGACCTATTGATGACTGCGAAAGAGAGCGGCGTCGAGGGGCGGGCGAACCTGCTTCGTGCCTTGAGAATAGATTTGCAAGACCACCAAAAACGCCTGCACGCTGGGGGGATGAAGTTTTCCGATGACGTCTGCGGGAGGAAGTTGCGGAGACCCCGTCGTCGTCGCTGAGAAGGACATCCTCGTCACCGTCAGGCCCGAGTGACTGCTGGTCATCTACCATCGAACGCCGGTCGCCTTGCCTTGAGGTGGTGCGAGAAAGAGACCGCCTATCTGTGCTCTTCCTCCTCGTGCGGGCTGCCATGTCGCTGCTCCTTCTCCCGAGCTCTATCCTTGACATCCGCGAGACACTACTCGGGTTGGCGATATGGCCTGGTCCTGAGAACATCGACCCCTCACCAACGTCATCGTAGCCGTAGTAGCTGCTGTATTGAGAATCGGAACGAGCGTGTCGTGCACTTGCAACCGCATTCTTGATATCTATAGCTGAAGCGCCCTCGGTATAATCGTGATAGGGTGGGTCGGGCTCATCCAACATGGAGGTGCTGGCAATAGGTGTCATTTCATATGAGTTGGGAAGCGAACCTGGTGCTTTGACGTTGGTGGACAGTTTGTCTTGAAGCTTTGGATATCTTAGGGCAGAGTGGGTATACCACAGAACTTGGGTTGGGGGGCCAGGGTCCTATAGGGCTTTGCTTCTCCTGTGATGGCGAAGCCAGTGGCACCCACCGACCGTTGGTGATTATCACAATGGAAGCTTGGGTAAGCTCGTACAATGCGAAGGGTTAACTTCATTGAACCAAGCCAAGAGTCGTTCGTATCTTACCTCAAATGACCGAATGAAAGGAGAGCAAATTGCACCCGCGTCTGGCTTGGTTGTTCTTATGATTGATTCCGTGAACAACGTGTAACCGGTACCGGGACTCTGCAGGCGCCGGTCAGCCTTACCCCAGACTTCGCCTATTCATTGGGTTTAATCCCCCACTCGTACTACGAAAGCTCTCACTACGAATCGTAAAGATGTCCAACTACGATAACGTCCGAGCGAAGGCTGCAGGCCCCGAGGAACACTACAGAAGCACCCTTGCGAGGATCGAGCAAATCCAGACTCAGTTCAAAGCACCTGGGTCTGGAAAGTTGAAGGGCAAGGTCTGCATTATCACTGGCGTTGGGTCTCTGAAAGGAATTGGGTGGGTTGGCTGTTTGTTCACACCCAGAGAGTGTAGCGCTAATCTGCAAAACCGCTACCCTTGGTATTAGGAGAGCTACCGCTCTACTTTTCGCTCGCGAAGGTTCGCCGCTCTACATGTATTGTGGCCATGTCCAAGCCCCCTGAACGTTCTGGTGGGAACAGGCGCTGAGCATCTATACCTGCTGGACTTCGATGGCAAGAACCTTCCTGACCTGAAGCAGGTCATCGAGTCGCAGTATCCTGGTGTTCAAGTGGGCTCCTAATTTACCTGGGTTAATCGGTTCAAGTTTATAAGTGTCGGGTAAGGTCACCACCCTCCAGGTAGATGCGGCAGACGATGCTGCTATCTCCGGCGTATGCGAGCAGGCCATCCGCGAAGCGGGAAGGCTGGATGTCTTCTTCGCCAATGTACGTTTGGTCCAAGTATCTCGCCCTGCCACGGGAGATGCTGACCTTTGCCCACTTGTTAGGCTGGCATTGCCTCGGCCAACACACTCCAGAGCACCACTGTGGATGACTTCATGGAGACCATGAGGGTCAATGCCCTTTCGTGCGTAACTTCGCCACTCTTCATATCCCAAGAACTTCACGCGTCGTTGTGCATTGGAATATAGTGTGTTTCTTGCCGTTAAATACGGCTCATCGGCGATGCTCAAGACTAACCCATCGAAAGGGAAAGACCGCTCCGGTGGGAGCATCATTCTGACTGCGTCGAGTAAGATTAGCAGTCACCAGTCCTGTGCAACTCGCTGAGCATTTTCAGCGGCCGGTATCCGCTCAGGAGCTGGCCCAATTGATTGTGGGTCTCACTGCTCGTCCATTCCTGCAAATGACTGACACGCTCCCCAGATAGTGCCAGTAAAGCTGCGTAAGTGATACAGCCCTGTTATGGTCGCAAGGGTTAGTATTCACCCAAATAAAAGGGTGAATTCCATCGCCAAAACCTCCGTCTACCAGCTCCAGAAGACTGACATCCGCGTCAACACCCTCTGTCCTGGCCTCATTGAGACAGGTATGACTACGGTGACCTTTGACTATGCTCGTAAACGTGGTACTGCTGGCAAGATTGGCCAATTGAACCCGCTTGGAAGGCACGGCATTCCAGAAGGTGTGTCAACCCTCTCTTCCACGAACCAGCGATGTTGAGAAACTATCGTTACCCAGAAATCGCCAACGTCGCTTTGTTCTTGGCCTCTGGTACGCCAACCGCTTCGCCTCTTGATTTCCCGGACCGTGTGCTAATCCGGCGACAGACGACTCGAGTTATATCAACGGTCAGAATATCGCCGTCGACGGGGGGCTTTCTGCTTCTCATCCTGTTGTCCCTGGCAGATGGGCATGACGAGCCCTTGCATCGAATACATCAAATAGTTGCCCACTACCATATACAGCTGTGCAGGATGGAGGCTCGGTAGCGACTCGGATACCTGCCCAGGACAGGCGGTATTAAGTTTCCGCCCTCAATTATGCTCGGCGAGTGAAAACGAGGGGGACGCGGAGTGGCCTGCAGGAACTCAAGTCATTCCGACGTTTAAGGGAAGCAAAACGTGCTTGACTCACGTCACCGTGATACCCCCTTTCGCGCTCAGAACTCGGGCCTTCCTCTCCTCAAAGGTCTCATAAGCGTACTGGGGCTCGTCCTTGATGCTGATCTTATACCGCATGAGGAAGAGTGCCAGAGCGGCTATCCCTTCGCTTTCAAAGAATCTGTGAGCCGGGCCGTCAGTACGCTCGTCATTTCGTTATGAGGTTTCCGAGTAGCACTCGAAGATGAGTGGTGAACTTACTTGCGTCCAATGCACGATCGAGCCCCAGCACTGAAAGGGAGGAATGCATCGTGGTTATAATCTCCCAAGAATCGGTCCGGCCTGAAAGCGTGGGGGTTTTCCCAGTACTGGGGATTATAATGAAGGGCCGCGGTATCGATGCCCATGAGGGTTTCCTTTGGTACCGGTATCACAACCTTGTGGCCTTGATTATTCATTACAGTCAGAGTGGTGTCTTCCGCCACGGTCTTGGGGATGAAGGTAACGGGAGGGACATGTCGCATCGTTTCATAGTAGGCTCTTCAAGTGATGGAAAAAATGTTAAGACCATTAGCTAGACTGGTGGTAGCGGCCAAGATGGAGAAGGAGGCTTACGCGATGCAGCGGTCAAGCTTCAGCCTGTCGTCGTACGAGGGAGGTCTTCCGTCGGGCAAAACCTCTTTAATCTGCTCGTATATCTTTTCCTGTTCTTCCGGATACAAAGCCAGGAAGGCAAAGGCAAAGCAGAGCGTGTGGGCAGTAGTCTGCATTCAGATCAGCCTTGCCCACCATACTCCTANAGAGCATGCAGAGCTCACTTCGTGTCCTGCAATCAAGAAGATAAAGATGTTGCCTATCATTTGTTAGTCAGTACGCCATCTCCGCATGTTATGAGCAAAGCTTATCCTACCCGCAAGCTCTCTCTCCGTCAAAGCATTCGGCCCCGCATCCTCGCTGTTGGACTTCAATAGGTTACTGAAGAGATCATTCTTCTCCTCTGCGCCTTCAGCTAATCGTTCTTGGATCATCTCCGATATATATTTCTAGATTTGTCACCGTCAACGACACCAGAGCCTTAGCCCGCGCCACAAACACACCTCCAACTCATCGAAGGACTCTTCCGCCTTCCTGGTCCGCTCCGTCAGCCCCATAGCCCANTCAGGTACACCAAGCTTGATGAAAACGTCGGAAGCGACATTGTGAAGAGCTTGCTTGAATGAAAGCTTGTGTCCTCGCGAAGCGACTTCTGTATNTTTCCAGCTCATACGCTGACCGAAGCCTTGAAGTTTCCACTTAAGCACTCCTGAAATCCCTCCTAGAATTTCCGGATTCACTCACCAGCAGCGCCAATGACAAAGAGCGCAAGCTAGAACGACATAAGTGCGATCAGCAACAGCTCTGAGAAAAGAAGCATGGGTTAGGATCAAGTGCACTTACCGGTAGAGTTATGTCGATGCAGTGATCAACTGTGACCGACTTCTGGTCGCCCCAAACATCCGCGAACAAGTCCTCCACGATCTTCACGGTCTCCTCCCAAACTAGCCTATTATTTTTCTAGACGACAACGACCAAGCAAGAGTTAGCTTTGCAGGCATTACAAAATTCAAAGCAGTAGACGTACTTCGGAGAATGCAGGCGCTGCAATCTTCCTATATTTCTTCCACTCGTCCCCTTCGGATACGACAATATTTCTACCAAAAAAGGCTAAAGCGCCGTACTCTTCAACGGGCTTCGGGAACCTCGTCCTGGAGGAAGTCACTTCCTGCAAGACACGCGCAAGGTGTCACCATACGTGGACATATGCTGAAATTGCGAGGGCCGACCTTGATAGCACCCGCGTCGGCAAGAAATATCATGGATCCTATTCGCGGATAGACATGGGTCTGTAGGGGTATGGACAGTTCGCATGTGCTGGTAGATCGACCACAACAGTTACGTACCACGCGATACGCTGAGATCCCAAGTTTCTCGTACTCTTGAGCGGTATCCAGGGTGTAAGCATGAATTATCGAGAAACCCGACAAAGGCCAATGGCAAACTGACCTGAATACTTGTTGACAAAATTCATGTTCTTTCCGCCAGAGATTCCGGGTATGTAGGGCAGGACGAATTGTGAGAGCACCGTGGCAGGGCTGATAAGGAATGTTCTCCCAGGGAGGAAGCTGAAAAGTGGTATCCAAAGAATGTAACATTAGAGGGTTGGGTAGTCCAATGTCGGACAAGCTCACTTGCCTCAGACTAGCCATGCTCCTGTAAATAGAGACTGCGACATGGCACACCACTAGACCGAGCACGCTGAATAGAAGGAGAGGAATAGGGGGGTTGTCCGCTGGAGAAGCCCAGCTTAGTGGGGAGGACATGGAGGTTGGCAAGTGATCTGCTGGCCCGACTTTCTTCTATGAAAAATTTCCGTCAGGAAGTAGCTTCGCATCGTGCATCCAGGCACACACGGATTTGGCCCCGGAGTGTATGTAATTCCGTTTATGCCCACGGACCGATGGCGACCATGGCGCTCCATGGCGTCTGCTGGCGTCTGGCGCCCGTGAAATTCAGCGGGTGCTGTTGTGCACCATGCTTGGCGCCTTGTACAGATGCAAGTGACGATATCACACTATGAAAGTGATGAAAGCTTCAGGACATGTCGCGGACTCCCTGAATGAGAACTCGCAAAGTGAGATGGCACTGACAGAACCCAAAGATTCGCTGGGTAAATGACGGGTTACTACTGGACAAGAGCAACTTTTTATACGGGTAAATGAGCACGAGGAATGCAGCGATGCATCTACTTGACCTCGAGGAGCTTGACCTCTGGAAGTTATGATCAGCTAGGGAAACAGCGATACTATGCAGATAACGACGTACCAAACTTGAGGGTAGAATTGGGAGGGATACCCCCTGTCTTCGCCTTGCCGTAGGCAAGTGCTGGTGGGATGGTCAGGACACGCTCACCACCAACCTTCATGCCAGCGATACCCTCATCCCAGCCTTTAATAACTTCGCCTTTACCAAGCCTGAAGTAGAAGGGCTTGCCCTTAACATTCTTGTCGAAGACGTTGCCATTGGTGAGCTTTCCAATATAGCGCATACCGACACGAGCACCCTTCTTTGCCTCCGGACCATCGCCGACTTTGATGTCCTGGATTTTCAAACCGCCTGGAAGCTCCTTAACAGCGGCAGGCTTATCATCCTTTTTCTTTTCCTTTTTCTCTTTCTTGTCCTTCTTTTCCTCAGAAGGAGCGGGAGCCGCTTTACCGTCCTCGGCCTTGAGCTTCTTGCTCTTTTTCTCCTTGGCATCGGTGGGCTTCTCGGCGGCGTCGGAGTCGCGAGCACGCTTAGCAGGTTTGGGTGCCTCCTCCTTGATCTCCTCGAAGCGGCTGCAGCAGTATCAGCGGGCGACGTTGTGTTATCTAGAGTCGACGCAACATACCTGGCATCGCTCTCAAGCTCCAGGTCTTCCAGATCCTCGGGGTTCATCTCCACGTCAGAGCTGACATCCTCCAGGTCGTGGCCCTCCTCATCACTATCCAATTCATCCTCGCCGTAGGGATCCTCGTCATCGTGTTCTGGAAGACAAGGTCAAGGACTGCCAAAGGCGGTAACAAGCAAAAACGCACTGATATAGTTTCCAGTAAGGTACACGGTGCTGCGTGGAAACCTGCGTCAGAGATCATTTTTCGGAAAGGGCAGGTTGTACAGACTTCTTGCCAGAGTTAGACAAGACATAGTCCCTGTCCTCCAAGAGAACGAGGTTGACGGTAGTCTGCTCGATCTGAGTGCATCAATGTCAGCAAAGACGCCACAGGAGGGTCGCAGAGTGGCACACCTTTCCAGCGGTCAATGGAGCAAGGATGGTGGTGGTGTAGGTGCCTTGAGGTGCCTCCTCCTCCTCCTCCTCGTCCAGGTCATCGGCGGTGATGGCGTTGTACCCAAGCTTAATGACGGAGCGGCCGTCGGTATCCTCGAGCGTCCCGCCGAACGAGATGTTGGTAACGCGAATGTCGGCGGGGGGAGTAATGGCCTCTTCAGCGCCACCCTCGAGTTTAAGACTCCTACGAAGACCGTCAGCACCGACCTGAGGCTCAGCATGCCACAGACTCACCAAACCTCGACTTCGGTCATTTTGGTGGTTGTGGTGGAAGAGAGAAAAAAATCTGGCGTCGAGCTATTCGCGTGACCGCGCACCGGATTGAAGCTCCGCCGCTCAAGTGTGATCATGATGTCGCTGCGAAGGTTGAGGTGTCAAGAGCAGCCATGGTGAGTGGGCATCCTGCGGGCAATATACATCGTCTCACCTGGCTTTAGTCTAACGTCCTCAGACCGTATCTTGCAGCCGTCAGATCCACCCTAACTGCTGCATTGACACTCGAGAACTTCTCGTCTCAGGTGCGCAGCTCCCCATGGTGATAATATGGGATACCAGTGACATCGGTCTCAGGTCGTTGAGAGGCACAACAAGCCAGAGGTCGAGGTCCAGTAAGTCTGCTAGACGATCAAGTGACTTTGGCTAATCGCAGAACAGAACATCCTTGGAAGTCTTGCTTAATCCCCTCACCATCTCGCGGAATGAGAACGAACGCGTATTCATCGAGCCTTCAGTGAACTCTGTTCGTGTTAGCATCAAGATCAAGCAGGCGGACGAGATCGAACGTATTCTCGCTCACAAGTTCACGAGGTTTATGACACAGCGTGCAGAGAGCTTCATCGTGTTGAGGAGGAAACCAGTGCCAGTGCGTAGTGACCTTGCGCAAGCCCCTAGCCCGATATTGATGAACGCGTCCAGGGCTACGACATCTCCTTCCTGATCACCAATACACACTCTGAGACTATGCTAAAGCATAAGATCGTTGACTTCATCATCCAGCAAGTGTACTGAAAGTCTCACTATGAACTGTTCTAATTGTCTCGTTTCCACAGGTTTATGGAGGAGGTCGACAAGGAGATCAGCGAGATGAAGCTCAGTCTGAATGCGAGGGCTCGCATCGTGGCAGAGTCATACTTGACGGCTGTATGTGCCCCTCAGATATCGTCTGAACTTTTGCTCACCAGTTCTGCCTAGTTCAACGCATGATCTTTAGATATACCCATGCGCTCCTGCAGCGCTGTAGCATAACCATTTCTAATGTAACCTCGGATGGACTACACGATAGCTCATTTTCTTGTCGCTATTCTCTTCTCCAACCTGGCCTTCACCTCCGCCTCCCATTCCCTGTCCAGAAGCGCATAACTTCCTACGTCCGTCCAACCACCTCGCCCATCAGACCACCACTCCTTCTTCACCCCTTCCTGGCGTATTCCAGCAGCCTTCTCAAACCAACCCCTCATCGGCTCGTTCTCCATGGAAGTCTCGAACGATATCCTGTGGAAGCCCCTCTCCTCGAAAATATACTTGAACAGCGTGTAAAAGATCTCAGCCGTCAAACCCTTCCCTACAAACTTTGGCGCAACAAGAATACCGCCCTCGCACGATTTCTGTAGGCCATCCAAGTTGAATACCCCCGTCGATCCTGCCAGCTCGTACTCCCCATCATCGTTCAGGGCAAACACATAGAGGTCAAGGATGCTAGGGTCCTTGGCTCGCAATTCCCTCCTTGCCCTCGCCTCTTCTGTTGTGTATTTGTCCGCGAAGAACTTGAGATAACGGAGAGTGGTGGGTGCGCACCGCAGCGCGGCGATTTCTTCATCGTACTCTGGGATAGGGAGCGTGAGTTTGACGCGCTTGCTGGGTGAATACAGTATGAGGGACTCCTGCGATGCGGCCATGGTGGTGGTTGCAATGTGGGAGATGTTGGAAGCGTCGGCGTCACTGTAGGTCAATCTGCGACGAGTCATATTTGTGACTACATCGAACATCCGATGTATCTGATGTACAGTATTTACAGAAGAACACTCGGGGAACAGAAACCGCTCTGACTCGGATGGCAAGCGAGAGGTGGGGGACCATGTGGTGTTGGCCACCCGCGAAACATCTCGCCGCCAGGACCGGACGGTGGGCGGTTCACGTACCCACGAAGTGATGAAGCTGGCTGAACGGACCCGTCGGAGGGATTATCTGCGTAAACTACGCACATACAAAGCTACACAACTTTTAAGATAGAAAGGAATAGGAGTTGCGACTGTACAAACCGTGATAAAGAATAAAATAGGGGACTACTCTGTCGGATAATGTAAGTATACCGATGGGATAGCTCGGAACGGCGGAGCTTTCTATCCTTCTGAACGACTTCCGAGGATGGTAAGGCTTAAGCGGAGGTCGATGCCTCCCCTTCCGTGCCTGCATTAGCATTTTGGCGCCTGACGCCGAACAATTCGATCAGGTCTTTGCACGATTGTAAGCCTAACCTGAACTCAGGGTGTTTTGGAGATATAACGCACCCTGAAGGCGCGCTTCCTTCTGCTGCCTCTGAGTCTCCCTGCTCTTGGTACCAGCAAATGCCTAACAGACATATCAGCAAAGCGGCAAATGCGTCCATCGTGACTATCATACCTCTTTGATGAGCTTCTTCTTCCGGTCCTGAATCTCTAGGACCTTTGACTCAACGGTATTCTCTGCGATGAGCTGGTAGACATGGACGTTCTTCTTTTGTCCAATACGGTTGACGCGATCGATCGCCTGTGACTCGATTCCCTCTTGCCACCATCTAGCAGGAGTTCCAATTATGAAGGAGCTATACCCGGGCATGAAAGGGGGAACTCACGGATCCATAAGGAAGACATTGTTCGCGACCGTCAAGTTCAAGCCAAGGGCGCCCTGTTCAAATGGAGTTAGTGGTACTGCTCGTCTGAAAGCTGGCTCTAATCCAGCAGACTACGCACAGCTTTCAGTGAAATAAGCATCACTCTGGGATTTTCTTCTCCGGTGGCGAAGTCCATGGCGTCAGCGACCACGTCTTTCTCGAAGTCCTTATCCTCCTCATCTGCAGAATCGTTAGCATGGGGCGTGAAGTCGTCATCACTGTCTGTCGCGTCCCCAGCGAGTAGTCGATTTGCGTGAGCTGGAGCGACGGCTGGAAGTCCTGCGAGATGCACTCGGGGC
>JANDKE010000340.1:0-27059 GCA_027627275.1 Coprinellus aureogranulatus
GCAAGCACTCCTCCGCAAGACCCCCCTCGTCTCCGACACGAATAATCCCCCGCAAGACCTCCCTCGTCTCCGACAGAAACACCCTTCCACAAGACCTCCCTCATCTTCAACTTGATCTGCCCTCCCAATAGAGCTCTTCCATCTCCAGCCACTAGAGGGAGCTTCCTTGCCTCCAACATGCAGTCCAACGCCATGCAGGAGCTCTCGCGTCTCCGTCTCCCATCTCTCCTGAGAGGGCTTTGTTGTCGAGAGAGCTCTCTCGTCTCCGACTCTCACAACCCTCTAGAGAGAGCTACCTCGTCTCCGACACCACCCACATATTCCAGTTCTAAAGACTCATTGTGCTGCTCTCTTGTCTATACATGTACAGCTCTCCCGTCTCAGACATGAGCAGCTCTCCCGTCTCTCCTGGTCTGATCCCTCCGGCTGTCTGCTGTCTTGCTCACGTTCAGCCTACTGAATGCCCTGAAGGTGACATGATGGACTGTGAACAAGAGCACTGTATTATAATAGTCCAAGCAAGGTGACCATTGATCCGTCTCCATCAAATCTGCGTCGGGATCGGGCTCCTGCTTGCTCGAGCTTCAATTTTTGAAGGCAGCCGCCTCCATCTACTCTCAACGGCTGTGTCAACGATCCTACGGACAATCGAGTCACTCTTTTCCCTCTCATACCGCTAGCCTCTCAAACGGAAGTCACGTCAAGTGCTATCATGATTTTTTGAAGCCAAGGGCATTGAAAGGCGCGTACCGATACTCCAATACTCGCGGCTGGACATCCCACTCCAGTACACGTCGGCGTCTGCCTGGGTCTCCGAGCAGCACCTCTATCCTCTCGCCACTCCCGCATAGCGCTCCAGAATCTGTCTGCAACTGCCGCAAAACGCCTTCTGCGACAAGGCGTTACAGGGTGAAACCATCGTCGAGGACAATATTTCTTGCAGCTCCGGCGAATCATATATCTCGCGGGAAGTCCCCTTGAATTTGCGGACCGGTGCTGGGACTGGGATCTGGGAGGCTGCGGAAGGAGGCTCGGGAGGTGCCACGCCAGGGGTTTAGTGCACTGTACGATGCCAGGTGTGTCCCATTGGCGATACACGACAGTGGGTAGTCATCTGCAACACTCGATACCGCTAACTACAACGAATTCATTCCATTATTCCACGCTGACGAAGAAGCAACGCGATCTCTGAGTCATCTCCAGCCTTCCACATCTCAATCGGAAGAGCATCTCTGCTATCTTCGTTACAGGGATCTACAGACGTCTCAGTAAACTAGATAAAAGAAGGGATGATTGACATACCCATCTCTCCGGGATTCAGAGCCCCAAAGTCGAGCAGAAGCTCCACCGTTTCAGTGTATCCTGGTTCTGTAAAGCCACGCAGGCATGCCCAATAAAGCGGAGTACTCCCATGAGTGGCTAGAAAGACGCGCTGTCAGCGACCGAACGGGAGATGGAGAATGGACACGAATAGCACTCACTAAGTATCATATTCGGGTCTGCCTTGTGTTCAAGTAGAGCCCGTACGCACTCAGTATTGCCCCAATATGCGCATGCGTGAAGGGCCGATCCAAATCTACCACCTGCACTCCATGGTAGCC
Organism: Coprinellus aureogranulatus; assembly: GCA_027627275.1. NCBI lineage: Eukaryota > Fungi > Basidiomycota > Agaricomycetes > Agaricales > Psathyrellaceae > Coprinellus > Coprinellus aureogranulatus. The sequence goes on from JANDKE010000340.1 coordinate 1,602, forward strand.
TTAGTTAGCTCTTGTTCAACAGCGCAATATATTCCTAAGAGGCCTACCTGTCTGGTTCGGGTCTGTGCCATGTTCAAGCAATATATCAACGACCTCAACCGACCCATTGATCTTGTCGCATGCGGCCTGAAGGGCTGTCGTAAAGTAGCCACCTGAAAGTGACACAGAGGGTTCACGTCAACTATCATAGGTTGTGTCAGGACCGAAATACCTTGGAAGTTTGGGTCAGCGCCGCATGAGAGCAGGCGGTTGACGAGTTCAACATCGCCTTGATGTGAGGCGAAGGCCAGCGGTGTCCCAAAGTGAAAGGCGGAATTCCAGGCTGTATCCGCAGTGTTAGGCGAATAAGGCGATATGAGGACAACACTTACTTGTTGAAGGGGCTAAACCGGAGCAAGGAACCATTTGTACAGCGTCAGCAAGCGTTGACAGCTGTATAATCATATTACTCTCACCGCTTGTGTTTGGGTCGGCACCGTTTTCAAGCAGTAAGTATATCATGTCGATTTTCCTGCAATAACACGCTGCTTGTAGAGCGGTAGTCATGTTATTCCCAGCCTCTGGAACGAAATCGGATGGAATTGAGACAGTTTACACGGACTGATTAGGAAACAAACCTTTGAATTGGACGTTGATATCAACCTTTGCGTTCACTAAAGCGCGGACAAGTTTCCAATTCCTGTCCCTGAAGGCAATCCCGAGAGCAGGTCGTCCATCTAATTGGTAGGGCATTCCGGCGTCAGCTGACTATGGTAGGCTAATGATAATGCTCCATACCTTCATACGCAGGTTTGCCCAAGTCGTCCCTGAGACGATCCAAAGCACCATCGAAAGGATCCGTGCACTCCTCGCTGACAGTTGCGAGGAACTCAATGAGATGCTCCAGGGCAAACCTGCGCGAGTATCCAGATATCGAAGATGGAGCAGGGCTGGCAGCTATGGCGATGCACCTACAGCCAATGCGCATATGCTGTGTGGGAGGTGCAAAAAAAGGCCCGGAGCGGCCTTCAGACGTTAGGAAGTCGCGAAGAGATGTGTGCCAGAGGGTTATGGGGCTCCGGTCGTCACCGGGAATTTGCATTATTGCGTGGAGGTTCACCAGTACGTTGACTACACTGACGATGTTCAGCTCCAAAAAGAGCTGCGATCTGTGAGATAGAGAGAGGCTCTTTTGCGAGGGCGATGGTACTGATGATATCCCCCGAAGCGAGGGAAGTGCCGACATGGCTCTAGAATTGACATGTAAAGGGAGTCAAAATCAGGCTTGGTGCTGAGAACGANGGGGAGACGCTGCATAGGGGTGAGTCCATCCTTGAGGTTCGAATCGAAGAGGAGCTTGATGACAGTGGTCAAGAAGATGAATGATCCTCCGATATGTTTNACGAGACTCCGCCTATCATGGTAATCTGGCCACGATTGGTCGCAGGCGAGCACTCGGCCACGCTTCTCCTTCTCAATAGCCACATCGAGGGCTGCAGCTATGTCGTCATCCGAAGTCCTGTCNACNAGGTTGAGCAGCTNGACCTGGGTTGACGAATGCAATCGCTGGTGGAGATGATCCTCAACACGGCTGGTGACGAGGATGCGCAATGGTGTATGCGGGTNCTCGTNGAAGTATTGAATCAGGTCTTCGATNAGTTCCGCNATGTCGTCACGNTCTTCACATTCGTCAACTCCATCGAGGACGAGGAGAACTGCCCCAGGGAGGAGGGATGTGATCGCGCTGATGGGCTGGCAAACGAGTTCTCGNAACTGGTCGGTAACGGAGGACGTTGCTGTTGANCCTAATCCCGGGTTCTTGAAGAGAAGCTCTTGAATTAGCGGCGCTATTGCTGGAAAAGAGCTGGCGGCCTGAAACGCGATAGTCGNCGCAAATTNTTGNGTTGTGCTTCGGTCCCCCGAGCCGCGAAAGAAGAAGAAAGAAGCCGCCAGTCGGTGATCCCGGGCAAGCTCCTTGGCTATCGATTGGGCAATAGCCGACTTTCCACACCCTGCATAGCCAAATATCCACATGATGTGGGGTTGGTCATGAACCAGGTCTCCATTCGCCCAGGAGCGAACGTCGTACAGCACACTCTCCCTCGTTCCATGAAAGCAGATGGAATTAGGTGGTGAGCGCTTGAGATTTCGTGTGTAAGAGGCGTCGAGGACAGGGTTGAGGAGCCGGAAGAGGTCTGAATCCTTATTGTGAGCGCAGTTCCGCTTGTTATATCTGCACTCACCGATTGCTTCTGCTGGTGAAGCCAAAGCTCCAGATATGGGCGTAGGTGAACGTTGGAATATTGAACCTGTACAGCAAACGAATCGCAGGGTCAGGCTTAGAGTACATGTCAGAATTACAATCGTACCCACCGTAGTTCGGCGCAAGGTTCGCATTTGAAACGTGCCCAAGCTGATTAACAGGCCCATGGTAGTGGTCTAACGACCCAGGCAATATGTATGAGTTTGATGAAGGCCGGAAAGTCCAAATCGTACGCACTCGTTATGTGCCCCTGGCCTCTTGAATCACCCACGGACAAGACCGCTGAAGGCACTCCTTCGCACTCGTGTCTGTCCAGCGTTCCTTCTTGGCAGCCGGTATAGCTCATCGTCGCTCTTGAGATGCGAGGTGTAGAATAACCTCCGGAGACTGCGGAATTAGGCGACGGTGGATGGTGGAAGAGAACAGAATGGGCTAAGGCCGCAGAATCGGCGTTCTTGTGATGAAGCACTGACCACGTGGCTACAGTTAAAGTTCCCGAAATAGGCGCCCGTTGCTCAGGAGCGCAAAACGCGCCTGATTTGACTCTTTGGAGGCATCCAAGGGAGCTTATCTACGGGGAGACCAGAAAGCGTGATCTATAAACGTACACGTCAACGCTTAGTATACATGCCAGAGCTACCCTCATTCGGAGGAATGTGAAGCAGCGAGAGAAAGTGTGACCTTTCAAACAAATCATTCATCACACGGAGCATGCAAGATAGCGACAGAAAGGCTATTATGTCGACGTTTGTTGTGCTGAAGTCGGATAGGACAACGGCTTGAGTAAGGTTGAACCTCGCCCGAACATGGGGCATTCCGACCGCCCCGGCAGCTCTTCCAAACCCTAAGGAAGTTGGACCTCGAGATTGTATTCGTCTCGAGAGCTGCACGAATTCTACTCAATATCAAATGGAGTCGGTGAGCTGCAAGCCTAAGCACGACGGCTACTGCAAAACAAGGTAACTTCCTGAGCGTCCATAAATTCGCCTGTAGAAACAACTTGCTAAAGGAAGGAAAGACGTTGAGTGCATGAACACGTACCCGGAGGCGATACTCAGTAACTCGGAATCGGGAGTATGTGCGTGAAGGTCCACCATAGCGGATTGGCGCCTCCATGAATAGCCACCGGCCTCGACGAGAAGGGATGAAGACTACGGTGCTCGCTGCTCCCGCATTCGAATATCGCCACAGCCGTCGTCGGCCACTCCAACCCATGTCGCCCATATCCGAGACCTTTGATCGCCAAAGGCACACATCGCAGGGCCGAATGCAGGGTTTGCGAACCCCCAGCCGTTTGTTGGAGCAAATCGAAGTAATACTAATGCAGACATCGTTGGAGACTATCCAGAGGGTCGGGAATCAAACATCTGAGTACCGTCTTGACTGGTGTCAAGACTTCCCGGGCCGATCGACAGAAGGGAAGGCTTGAAGGCGGGTGTTTTAGCACCGTACGGGAGCCTTGGAATCGGAAGACTAGAAACGGAATGAACTGAACCCAGGAGTGGCTCATCTTGACAGGGTACGGAGGTTTACGGACTGAAGGGAGTGGTTAACCGAGCGAGGGGATAAGACTCCGAGGGAGAGGACTTGGTTGCGTTCGTCGACGTCGTGGCACAGGAGGACAACATAACGGGGTTCCCTCTGGGTCTGGCGCGTGCGAGGGGGAAACGGCGGAGTTGTATGATGAGGCCCATAAATCGAAGTGTATCGGATGCAAGAGGGAGGGAACCTTCTCGTGTAATCGCGCCTCGAGGGCGCTAGGTTCCGAGCGTCCCTTCCTCATTCATAATCGCGCCAACATAACCAATGGAAGGCCACCGTGTGCTGTGAGGTCGTATCTAGCGCCGCAGAAGGTTTAAAAATGCCCGAAGGCGAGTGGCGAAGGCGAGACGCACTGGGATGTTCCTCCAACCCCAGCAGGAGTTTCCACCCAAGAGCTGCGTGTCGTGAAGGAGACGGTTACATTTGTATGGCTTCTCCCCGACCACAGGTGCCTCGAGAGGAGAGGCTGTTGAGTGGGGGCTAAAGGACGGGAGATGATGGTTGGTTGGGGAAGAGAGGTGAACGAGTCAAAGCAAACGCTGATCCATCGCCATCAGGGATGCGGCAGCCGGCCGGACCGGGAATTCCTCCATTCCTCCATTTTTCTGAGGGCTTGGACGTATCTCTCCTTCGTCTGCTCTGCGTCCACTTCCTGGCTGGTAGGAGCATTGAAGGGCTCCCCCTCATCTGGCCCCCTATCTCAGACCATTCCTCCTTCCCCAAAATACGCAAGTCGAGCCAATCGTTGATCAAGGGGGGTTGATTATGCCGACATGCAGAAATTCTAGAGGGATCCCTGGTGACCGGTGACTCCCTAGACGTCCCATCCAGCCTGGTACGCGTTGGCCGCATCTACGGACTTCGGAAGTCATCTGCTGTCCATAAATTCCGCACTCTCACTTCTCGGTCCACATCTCAAGGCCTTCCCATCCACTGGTCCCCTATGCGCATCCCCAGCCCCGCCAACCGTCCCTTGCATCGTAGCCCACACCGCAATGCAGGAATTAACACGATGTGTGCTTTCGGTTGTACATTTGAATGTTGGCCTCCCGAGTTGGCCGGAATCTGAGGCCAAATGTGCACGTATGAGCACAGCCGTGACCTCGCGTCGAAGGGAACAAGGTAGACGCATTCCCCGTACTCCTCGCGAATGTGACTATCTCTGGCGAGCACTTTCCCCTACCGGCGATGGCCCATCCCTGACATTTGGTGGACGACTATCGTTCTGTATCTGCGTCGTGTCCCGAATCTCTCTAGGCAACAGATTCCCCATTTTCACCTCCACGGCTTCACTCCATCTTGTCATCCTATCGAGCCTCCAACCGAACCCTCTTCCAGTTTCCTTGGTACTGTCTGCATCCTCCAGGTATCGGCGTGTAAGTCTCCGAACACCCGATTTCCCACCTCATGCGGCAGTCCATGAAGTCATCTGTAATTATACATCTTTCTGTCTACACTCTCCTGCTTCTTGCGCGCGCCGTTCTGGGATCGGGTGTACACTCACCCTGGGTCGCTCCTTGGTAATATATGCTTTACATTGCGTCGTTCTAGACGCCAAGCTGAAGAGTCCGAGATCCTTCCCTCGCATGACGGTCCTCATGCCGCGCCGTTACACGGACAGTGCGGATGTCTTGGACTCGGGCTATCGTCGTCCACACCCACACGTTACGCAAGCCCAGGCGCATAATAACTGAATGGAAACAACGGCGAAGCCTGGTTATGTTAGTCCTAGTGCGGTACCTAGCTACTGGTTCATATGGAAGAATAAATTCCAAGCTGCTGCTCCACGCCGGCGAAGCATCCGTACCACGTCTNNACTCCCTTTTGTGTTTCTCCATCGTCACATTCAAGGGCCGTTTTGCCGTTATTGTCTGCGATACACATGTCAGTAGAGTTTGGTGGATGAGGACGATGGCCACACTTCTTTGCGTCGAGTCAGCCCCGAAATCGAGCAGGAGCTCCGCCGCTTCGGTATGTCCCTGATAGCACGCGGTATGTAGTGCAGTAACCCATCTCCAATCTGCGATGATAGTGAGTTCCGGAACAGCAGACTCGAAAGTCCTACACCCACCTCTCATATTCGGGTCTGCTTCGTGTTCAAGCAGAGCTCGAGCGACAGTCAGCCTTGCCGAATTGCGCGCATGCGTGAAGTGCCGAGCCGTAAGCACCACCTGGATGCCTGNTTATCACAGGTCTTCCTCAAGAATAGAATCTGCAAGAGCTCACCCGTCAGGTTCGGGTCCGCACCATGTTTGAAGCAGTAATCTCACTACCTCAAGCTTCCCCTGAGAGCATGAGGCTTGAAGGGCTGTACCATACCGGCCACCTGGGAGCGATCGTGAGCCGCCATCCACTCATCGTTGGAGAAAGGCTCAAACATTGGGAGTTTGGATCTGCTCTGCATTTGAGCAGGCGGGTGGCGAGCTCCACATTTCCGATGTATGAGGCAAAGGTGAGGGGTGTGCCATACTTGAAGCTGGCACCACCGTGACTGCCTGCACCGGTCTTAGTCGGAGCCCTTCAAACCGGAAAGCAGCAGACTAACCAGTGTCAGCCCGATTCAGCGCTGTCCAACTCCTCAGCAAGGGTTATCAATGTACAGCTGGGTCGCACTTACCAACGATATTCGGATCTGCTCCGTTATCCAATAGAAAGTATATTGTATCGAATTCCTTGTGGTGGCAAGCTGCGTGAAGAGCGGTGAGAACATTGCTCCCTTCCCTGTCTATGTTCGATTATGGGCGAGATCGGGGTCAATCCAAGGTCAATCGATTTTACAGGAGTCGTACCGTCGAAGCGGGTGTTGACATCAACCCTAGCACGCACCAGTGCGTGGACAAGGTTCCAGTTCTTGTTTCGACAGGCGATTTCGAGCACAGAGCGGCCATCTATTCAGTATGAGTGAAAAGAGCATCAGTCACGAAAGCGTATCCCGTCGTCCATAATAGCGCACATGCCTTTAAATACTGCTTTACTAAGAAAACTCTTGAGCCCCTTCAGAGCCGCATCTAATGTGTCTGGTGTGTCGTCACAGGGAAGCTTGTTAAGATGCTTCAAGGCATAAAGTCGCGAGTATTCCCGTGTCGCCGATGGCATGGAATCAGCAGCTCGGCGAATGCAACCACGGGCGATTAACATGTGATGTGCAGGAGATGCGAAGATAGGCCCAGAGCGGTCCTCAGAGAGGAGAAAGTCGCGCAGCGACGTATGCCAGAGCGTAATGGGAGTCCGGTCGTCACCCGGGATGTTCATAATGGCATTCAGGCGCAACAGTACGTTGACAACATCAACGGTCTCCAACTCCAACAGCGCGGCGATCTGGGAGACAGAAAGCGGCCTTAGTGCGAGGGCGATGGTGCTGATGATTTCCTGGAAGTGGGCGAGATGCTTCGCCTTCTCGAGGATAGCTCTATAAAGGCCATCGAAATCCGCCAGGTTGGTCCTGAGAATAATCGGGAGTCGGCGCATCGGAGTGAGCCCATCCTTTCTATCAAGATCAAAGAGGTACCTGACGATTGTGGTCATGAAGATAAATGAGCCGCCAATGTGCTTGAGGAGCTTCGCCTTTTGGCTTGCCGAAGGCCATGACTCGTCGTATTTTAGGAGACGGCTTTGCTTCTCGTTAGCGATGGCAATATCCAATGCGGCGGCGATGTCGGAATCAGACGTTCGATCGACCAAGTCAAGCAATACGACCTGTCCGGATGAGTGAAGAAGTCGATCGATGTGGTTTTCGACGCGACTTGTGACCACAAATCGTAGAGGTATACCCGGATTGGTGGTGCAGAAGTTGATGGTATGCTGGATGAAGACTGCGATCTGGTCACGATCTTCGCATTCGTCCAGACCATCAAGAACAATGAGGAACGGTTTCTTGAGTACGGAAGCCACCGCCATGGGCCATTTAACAGCCTTCAATGGCCCATAGACGAGGCTATCGAACTGGGTTGTGAGAGACGTCGTATCCAGCAAAAGTCCAGGGCTCTTCTTCAGAGCCGCTTTGATATGTGACGCAGTCGCAGGGATTGCGTTAGCCACTTGACTGGCAATCGTCGAAGCAAACCGCCCTGTCATGCTCCTATCGCCAGCTCCCCGGAAGAAGAAGAATGCGGCGGCAAGCTGGCCCTTCCGATCGAAGTGCGAAGCGACTTCTTGTGCAACAGCCGACTTCCCGCACCGGCGAACCCATATATCCACATAATGTGAGGTGCCTTCAGGCTGCTGCTAACCCAGGAGTGCACGTCCGCGATGACGTCTTGTCTCGTGCCAGGAAAGCATGCTGAGTTTGGCGGAGATGTGTTCAGATTACGGGTGTGAGAAGCATCGGGAATCGGATTCAGGAGGGCGAATAGGTCTATGCGCTCATTGTAAGCCCTGCCATCTATTACGGTTCATCATTCATACCGTCTCGATCCTTAGAGCTTCCACTGTGAGAACGCTCGTTGAGGAAGACGCATGTATGATTCAGTTGCATGTTGTCTCCTCCTTGAACGATGTACCCCCCTCCTGCTACAACGAAGAGTGAAATTTAGGTCCATGCCGTCGTTTAAGCCTTTGGAGAGCACTCACATGCTTGATAACTCGTTGCTTGGTCATGATAAATGTTGCGGTTATTGACCATGGTGTTTGAGCCTTGCGAGTTTTGCGACATGATGGCGGCAATTGGGGACTGGGATTGGGGGAAGACAACGAAGAGGCCATCGATAGCACGCCTTGTATATGCACTTGCAACGAGGTCGACATGTGCGTTTCATTCTGCTGACGATCGGGTTAGAAATAAGCGCCCATCGGTCAAAGGTGTGACGACGATACAGCCAGGAAAGGCTTGGCTCATGAATAGAATAGGGCACAGGGCGAGCTGAGTGAAGATAAAGTGGGTAATAAGAACACAGAAATGAGACAGCAATTAATACGTGGAAGGGCACACCCGCATTGACCTTTCACCACGCCCTAACCCAACGCCTCAACCGTGGATCGCATTCACTGCGCCACCACTAAGTTACGAGTCCTAAAGTGTATTGAGGTGGGAGGCACACAGAAAGTCATCTTCATACGCGCCTGCCTACGGCTTCGGGAAGTAGTGGGGGGGTTGATGGTGGCGTCGCCTTCACCGTCAAATATTGCTGATATCCAGGGCGAAGATGAAAAGTAATGAAAAGTGTTGTCGAGCGGGGACTTAAGTGGTTCAGATAAGGAGAGATTGCTTGAGAGTCGCTTGGGCTTGGGCCCGAACGCATAACGACCATGCGAATGGGCATAACCGTCTGCAAGTAGATCCCAGGTTCTACCTAGCACCGCAAACTGCCATAGGATCAGGGCGAAGGAGTGTTGTGGTAACCTCCTCGGATAGCATCTATCGTATCCGCAGGTTCCAACATCTTAGCCCAATTGAGACCCAAGCCAAGCCAGAAGATCGGGCATATCGATGGCGGAAACAACGGAAGGTGACAATTGTCATTAATATCGACGACGCCGGTGGCAATTTGCAGGTGGTGGTAGACCCGGGAGAGCAGAGGGCGTGATGCGGGCAGGCCAAACTGCTGATGAAGAAACATGAATAAAAAATCGAAGTGGAAACTTGCGTCGTACGCACGATGTTCACGAATTGACTACAGCATGCTCCAGCTCCGTGCAATGCAGGGCAACTGGCACGGTACAGGAAGAGATAGAGGGCTGACCAGCATATTTCTGACCAAATGCATAGAAAGGTGTGCCAGGCGCGGACGAGTGTCATCTGCAGAGGACATACCGAGGTCTTCCGGTACGATAGTGGATTGAATCACACGTCTTTCTTGTGGTAGGGGGACTGGCGTCGAAGTGACGAGGAGATATAATGCAGTTGACCCGAAAGAAGGGCTTTCCGGAGTCCAAGGAGAGTCAGCTGTCGCCTTGCTTCGAGTGGAAGGCTTGTACTGGGATGAGAATTCATCGACTAATTTAGTCGAGGAAGGGGTTGGCGTCGACGTCAGGAGAAAGCGTCCGTAGTGAGTTGTGGCACTGCCGTGTCGGCAAGCGAACACCAGTGGTGGATGATGCGAGACTTGGGTCGTGAAGCCTGAAGCCGACGACGCAGAAGTCGCTCCTTTGGGAAGTAGGTCTGGTTTCGAAAGGGTCGAGTCTATCGGCGGAGTCAGAGCGCGTAGACTACCTCGACGGTCAGCAGAGCTTGCAGTGTCGCCAGGTAGTGTTTGACGGTGAGGTTCGGCATCTGACATGAATGACGTCCGGAGGCGGGATTAAAAGGCTCAGGAATCTAGGTGGGCGGTGAGGTGTGGGCGAGCAGGCTTGTGTAGTCGCGTCTAATGCCAGAGCAAGCTTATTAAAGGCAGTCGAAGGAGTGATTGGGAGGTACGCACTCAGAACCGCTTTCGACTGCAGCGAAACACCATTCAAATTTCAGAGAGCCATTGTAGGCTAAGTGTATTGCATCCTCGGGTTCGAAAGGTATGACCTATGCAGACTCTGAAGTTATATGAGCAGTACCGTCAGCGATGTAAGCACGGTAAGAGAGACACGGCGAGTGCGACACACGTTTGAGCACAACTGCGCTAGCAGATTCCACAGACCGTTTAGGTTGACCGCGTAGCCGCGTAAGAGACGCATACCAGCGAAGAAAGGAGGGGAATAGGACTCGTGCTGGTGGTGGTGGTGGTGGTGGTTTGAGCCGCTCCTGAAATGTCATGGCCTCGTCTTTCAACATGTTTGGAATCATGGCCACGAGAGGAAGGGTTTAGCAGACAATCGAGTAGCTAGAGTTCAAGGATACAATTGCCAGTAGGGCCGAGGTGAAAGGTGGGTGAATCCAGTCGTCAGGGAGCCGATCCATCGTTCGCCGTTATAGGTCATTTCCTCAGGGTGGGCCGTTGGTCGCTGCGCCTGTAGTTCAGGTGGAAACGCAGGGCTATACACGTGGATGCGCCGAGGTAGAATCTTGCTGGATTTCTTATCAAAGCATCCAGTGGTTAGAGGGGAGGGGAGAAGCAGATCTTCGCCCCCAAGTTGAGCGCCCACTGTACCCGTGTCGGCCCGCTATTGATGCGGGCAGCGCTTTTGCTGCGGGATCGCCGTCATCGCCCCTGTCTTAGCACCGCCCTCACCGTTCTCCTCTCCCTCGCCGTTCTGTTCCTGCAGAAAGGAACGAGTATCTAGGTTGTAAGCGTCCTATAAATTGTTAATGGAAATTCAGGGCGCGCCCTTATCCAAACGCAGAACCCCCATGACGACAACCAAAGCAAGCCGCAACCCATTCCGCGATCCTCTATCGGGATTTCTTGCTCCCCTTATCGCAGAGCGCTCTTCGACCTCCACAAGCCCTACAAATACTTCCTCGCCTTTCGCTACCCCGGAAATCCGATCATCGACAAGCCAAGCGGAAAATGGACCTCCAATGCCTCCTACCTCCCCTAGAATGCAATACGCCCCGCCTCCCGGTCCCCCTCCTCCCTCTTCGTCTTCAAACGCCCCTTCGTTATCCCTCCGCACGCCCACACCCCCACCAGCCTCTCATGCAAGTCCATCTACGCCACAACGACAACGACCCCCAAGCCCGATGCACGAAAGCGACTCCCTAGGCCTGAACGACGAACTCCCTCCAGCCTACACACCCAGCGCCAATGCGGCCAGTGAGGTCCAGCTCCTCGTCGCAATCGACCCACTCTTCTCCTCAGGCCAACCATTATAGCCAACAACATGTACCACCCCAGTCTTCCTCATTACGCGCCACACCCTGCTTCACACGGGCATCAGCAGCAGCATCACCACCCACCTCCACAAGCATCGACCCCTCAGTGGGGAGCCGCCACCGACACCTGGAGCCAACAATACCCTCAGTCCTACGCGTCTCAGCCGCCCCTCGTTGAACCACCAGCTCCTCAGTATGCTTCTACCTCAAGTCGTCAAGCTGAACCCCCTCCCTCCACCAGCTCACCTTTTGAACAGCGCGGCTCTTATCAGTATTCCTATGCCCAGGCTAGCCATAATCAACTGCCCCACGGCCAACCCGCTCCCCAGCCAGCATCGTATAACGATACCCATTCGCGTCGTACAGACGATCGCCACTTGAATATACCACCCCCAATCTCATCGAACTCGTCCAGTTCCCTTTCCGCCAACTTGCCACCAGCGCCGCCTGCCCCCTCTCTTCGAATCCTTCGGTCGCGTCCCTTGCTTCTGTTACGCATCATCACAACTCTTATCCGCATCCCTCGTCACTGCATCACTCTCAACCCCTTCCTTACCAAAGCTCGCGTCATTCGGGGGTCCCGCCGCAAGGTCCGCCGCCACCTGCTACGCAAACACCTACGCCGTCTACCCAGCTACAACCCTCTCGTCAACAGCAGTCGCAAAGTCAAATATCGCCCCAGTACTACAATGGACAGGGTCAGTACCAGAGCCAGCCACCTCCACAGGCCGCTCCTCCCCCTCCCCCGCTTCCCATATCCGTTCCTGCTTCCCAGCCAGCGCCAGTCTCACAGTCCCCATATGCCCCTTATCCATCCACGGAGCCGTCGAATTCCGTCGACTATAACTCCCCAGCCGAATATGGCCGACAGGACGAGCAGGCCAGGGCAAGCGAGTATAAACCAACATTCGCTGAGCCAGCCTATAATAAAGGTCTTAAACGAGTGGTGAAAGAGTCACCAGCACCGACACCCATGCCTCCCCCACCCCCTCCTCTTCCATCAAACCCGGCCGGCTTGGACTTCCTAAAAGTGTGTATGAGTTGCTGCTCCCATCTTGCTCTTTTCAATGACATTACTTGCCTTTTCATTGGCCAAATAGCTTGTGGAGTCGTACCGAGGCGTGCTCGAAGCATGCGAGAAATTGAATCAATCCGCTGCACCAACAGCTTTCGGGAACGGGGCCAAGGTTCCAGACGACGCATTGGAAAGGATGTTACAGCACGCCAGCTACGGGGCACAGATGCTCGAGGCAGCTGCCGCGGCCTTATCGCCGCAACCCCCACAGTCCCAACAACACCAAGCTTCGTACCCACAGTCGGCGATGGCTCGTCCACCTTCAGGCAACGATGTTCGAAATCACGCCTCCCAGTCTCAGTCGCCTATGAACCAACCACCACATACCTCTGGTAACGGGCCTTCTGTCCCTCAGCAAAACTTGCAAAACGCGCCCAGTCATGCTGCTGTGACCCCAACGCCTGGTCAAGAGCAAGGGAATACCGGAAACAGTGGTAATGCGACTAACAGAAGCGCAATGGATGGCTCAGGTTCTGCTCAGCAGAAGAAAAAGGACCCAGCTGCAACAGGGGCTGTTACTATGGAGCTGACCATTCATCAACATAACCCAGACGGTTCGACCACAACTATCAGTGGGAAGCCGCCAGCGAAGGAGGCACGGAAAGAAGCTGCAAAAGAAACTTCCCAGACGAAGGGCAACGGAGGATCGCATAAAAAGCAGAAGCATGATGCAGACGGCGACGGACAGAAGTGTCTTGGATGTGGGGCGACGTCGACCCCGGAATGGCGGCGAGGACCATTGGGTAAGAGTCTTGGTCCACGACATTCTATAGCACACTTTCCTCGTCTTATTCTCATTCTACAGGCCCCAGAACGCTGTGCAATGCTTGTGGCCTAGTTTATGCGAAACTGGTACGAGCATCGCTTCCTCTTTTTGAATAAAACTGACCTTGCCTCTCTGTAGATCAAGAAACGTGTAAAGGAAACGACTGGCTCGTCGGGGTCTGGATCAAGTGGCAGGCAGAAAGCTCCCAACAACAACATACCCGGCGTACCCAACGTGAACGGGGTCAGCACAAGTGTGATGAGTCTGGGGACCATGCAGCCTCCGCATCGTGACGGGTCCGGAGACGGTGATAGCGACTACGGCGGAAGGACTTGAACTGGTTTCTGTGGATGGTGCCGTTTTGTCATTCTCGATTCTTTGTCCCATGTTTCCTCTTCCTCATGTGCTCATATTCGTCGCGGCTCCCTCGTCCTCTGGTCTATCATCTGCTCTGCCTCGTGCTTTCGATATGGCTCCTCATTTCTTGGCTTCCTTGTTACCCTCTTGCTAGTATACATCATGTTGATCTATCTTATTTGCTGTTCGGCTATTATCCTCCTGCTATGTTACCTCTGTACTTGTGCCATCTTACTATACTCAATCTTCTAGTACTGACTGATAGCTACAGACTCACGTACCAATCGTTCGCCCTTGAGATAGATGTGGTGGTAGGGCACCATCGGTTATTCCACTCGGGCGTCAATCACCGACCCCGCCAGGGACTACACAAACGGATGCAGCGGAGATAGGGAGTTAGCCATGTTACGGCTTTAAGCACCTTCATTTCCTATTGCCCATATCAAAGCCATTTCCGCGTGATACGCGCACAGTTAAGCGCTCAACACCGACGCGGATTAGGCGCTTGAACAAGCGCGACCTCGCGCGCTTCGGTGAATTCCGCGAAAGGAAGAACTGGAAGACCTTCAAACTAGCCCTGTGACTCTTTGCTATCCGGTTCAAAATGGACTACGATGTGAAGGTGAATATCATGGGCGCCAATCGCCAAGGTATGGAATCACACGCATGCACGTACATCACTGACCAACTGCCACAATCCTGATTACTGGTCGAGAGTACTAGGCCGCGAAAATCGCACAAGGTCCTGGTGTACGTGACAGATCGCCAGATCCTGAGAGGCACCTGCTCGCGCCCAAGAATCATTCCATCAAGGGATGAGGAGGAGTATGGCCGGCGTAGATAATTCCTCTAGTAATTTGGATAGGAAATGGATGGGATGCTGAGCGAGGTGTGTCAGATGGGCGCCCGTATGGCATACCCCTCGCGCCCATGTTTTTATCGGGCTATGTGGGATGGAACTGGAAATGATTGTCTGTGAATCTGCTGAACAATCCGGATGATCGGCGGGAGAGTCCTCCGTACTATTCTCGTCCATCCTGTGCGTCACGTAAAAGCGCAGCGAGAGCGAAGGACAAGTGTCGCATGGAGCAGATACCGCGACTAAGGAGTATAAGAGACTTATAGGTATTCAATGCGCATTCGTAGACGGTGAGTGTAGGTGAAAAAGACCGATGGAGGCAAACTTAAGTTGGCAAAGTTCCGATTCATGTCAATTGCGCGGAAGCGTGATGGGTTGATGGGTCACAAAGTGTCACCTCAAGCCATCGCGCCACAGCTCTTTCTCACCAGTGACCCACATAGCACTTCGCGTTTCAACCAGCGCATGCAGGCCCTACCCTAGTCTGCGGCCCAGATATTCCTTGTCCTCCATGGCGTTCCCGCCCGTACGTCAGCCTGAAACTTCACGTCACGTATGGGACGCAAGCCCAGAAACACTGTGGGAGTTTAAGCGCCGGCCAGCGAAGCTTTGTATAGCTCATTCCTCGGACCAACGGTACAACTGAACGGGCTGGGTGATCAGCACATCGCAACGTAGTTTCTTGCTCACAAACGGCAGGCGAGTGGGCGGTGCAGCCCGCTCGGTACGTGAATCTGCGCGAACGACACGACAACGCCGCGTTGACGTTCACAGGCAGATTCCAAGGAAAGGGCTGTTGCAGTTACTAGCAATGATGCATCTTTCTCTTAATTCAGGAAGCAGAGCCTTGTCGACGATGCCGCAACTGTCATCAAGTAAGCGCTGCACAGGTTCGCGAACCTGATATTCTTCCGCCTTCAGGGCGCCTTGCATTGAGTTGAGGAGTCAGATGGAATGATGGATGATTCAAGGATCCTTATCGTTGCTGAAGTTCAGGAATAGTAAGTGGCCATGCCCAACCCGCATATAAGAAATAACCCTGAGATAGAGTGAATTCGTCCCACCGTCGCCGCCGACGTACTACTCCCCCCGAGAGAGCTCGACGCCCCCCAGTATGTCGACAGATGAATATGCCGCCGCTCTTCAAGAGGCCCTCTCAGGCTGGAGATTGCAAGAAGTGAGTTTCAGAGCTGTCATCATGCAGCAATAGTGACAAGGTGTGCTCACCTCAAATCTGTTAATAGACTATCACGCGTAAGGCATCTTCATCAGCGGACTACTCTTGTGAAGCCTGTAGCTGACCTACCGCTTATGACACAGTCGCATTCTACACTGTTTATGTGAGGGGATCCAGCCACAGTCTAGACATGCCCCGCAACTGACTACAGCAATACAGATATACTACTACTTGACAACCGTGGACGAAGAGGTACTACCTTGCCTCTTTCAGAGTTGCTCTGTAACTCACCCACAAATTCATCTACTCCTGTTACAGGTGTCTACTATCGTCTCTCAGAAATGGAGCGTAGGCAGGATATTCTTCACGATCATCCGCTACGGCATCCTGCTATACTTCCTTTTCGACTTGATAAGTGAGCCATTTCATCTTTTCTCCATGAGATTCTCGATATTGACTGCCTTCCTCACACCAAGGGAACTATAGGACTTACTTCGTGTTCAGCAATGCTGTAGGCCACTCGTCCCTCTCGATGCATGTGCATAACTATAGGGATGATTTCTTGCACAGTCCTGCAAGGGTCTTTATATTACCACGGACAGTGAGCGGTTCTTACACGATATCATCCGCCAATCGCTGAGCCATGAGTTCTGTTATAGTTTTCTACCTAACAACTATTTTGGCTACCGACGGTGGGTGCTATCTACCGTTCAAATCTCTGGAGTGCATTCGGTCTCACTACAATTTATATGCACAGTCGCCATAGGATTATGCCTGTGCGCACTGCTGGGTGCCAGTGTCATACCCTTCGCCGCCGTNATACTTGTTTGCTCNGTNANTCACTCCTTTCATCAAGCGCTACGCCAGTAGATGCTAACAATTCCTCGCGAAGGGATATCCAATCGCCAGCCTAGTGATCAACCTTATGCGTGACATAGAAATCCCAGGTGAGGCCNCATTNNCATCTTTNCTTGTTATCAATCTGCATCCACCGNCTGCNACCAGCTNANTCCTCTTTCCCGTTAGCCGAGGATCTCTCCGACTTTGAGAAAGAGCTGGGTTACTCATGCTACGTACCTTCCAGTGAAGATTTCACTGGAGGGTCGGAAGGTCACGGCTTCGACGTTCGCGTTTATGTGAACTTCGCTCGGACCGCCTGTGCGTTATCCGCTTTTCTTCATGATGAGGGACNGCGCCTGACTCCACTGTCGGGTCCCGCCCAGTCCTCTTCGGATTAGCGATAGCTGCATTCTTCCTGCGCTACAAGCAGCGGAAAGGGCGCCTAATGCAAGTCATACTCCGCGATGGTGGCTTGTATTACCTGACGGTAACAGGCAAGTTTTGACTGCGTTGTCCTTGGCCCAGCCCTTGAGACTTACTTTTCAACAGCTACCCGCTTTGCTCTGGCGATTGTGAACACTCCCGCTGTCGTCCCGGTGAGTGGCCTCTCCCCACCCCTGATTATGCAGATATTTAAGGGCCGTTAACTTCGAAATAGGTGGAGAAGTGGGACGGCAGCCCTGCATATATGTAAGTCGTTCATATTACCGACAGAAAGGTGGCGAAAGCAAACTCACTGCTGCGCAATCGTGTAGTCTCTTCGACGGGTAAGCGACGCAATTCCCCAACGCTAAGGAGAACGACTACTAATTCAAACCGACAGGTTCCAATACGCCGTTATCCCTATATTGGCACAACGACTCCTGATCAACATACGCACCGTGGATTACATGGGGTCCGTGCCCCTCGCGTCAACACTCTTGTTTGCAGGCGCAGAAGAATCCAACACGCGGTCAGATTCGGACAGCTTCGAGCTCTACGATCGTCAAGCCTCGCCTCAAGAGTCTGACAATCGCGAACGAAGCAAGGAAGGTGATGCAGTAGGCCATGTCTAATTCTTTCGAGGTTCCGAACGATGCTTGAGTGTCAAGGTCGCCTGGGGGCTTTCCAAGGGTTTCCATCACCACTGGTTCATGGCATCTTCTATGGTACCCCAGCACGCACCAATTGAAAAATCTTCGACACCGCTGGGAATATATCAGTCAAGACACCAGTATCAGTTGACCATGAATCAGAAGAACGTCCAGGATGGAATGCAACTGGAAAGGCGAACGAATTACATTAGAGAGGGTACGGGGTATCGGAGGGTATAACGAGCGGGACTCTGCGTAGGGCCAGGGATCGAGGCGTGATGAAGGATTGGAAAAGGGTTTTCGGCAAGGGTATCAGGGCTAGAATTAGTAACTGGTGTTGCTGCCCTGAGCAGCAATCCTAGTCTCCAAGTCCCTACGAAACGGTCAGAAAACGATCACAACTGCAGTGATATCAACCTACCTGAGTGCAGCTTCCTTAGCCAACAGTTGCTGGCGCCTCTCATTGATCTCGCGCTGCATCTTAAGTTCAATCTCGCGTAGCTGGTGCGTACAAACCAAGAGTCGTCAATACATGAGAATTACGCAAACAGAAGAAAGCTGACCTTCTCCTCCTCCCGACGGAGTTGCTCTTCCTTGAGGATAACGCTCTGGTTGACGAGATCCTCGGGAAGAAGCTGCGAGTCGCGATCGTTGGTGTCGACTGTTCGAGAGAGCTTCTCGGTACGGTACGTCTCGTAGAGAACGTCCTCAGTAAGAATCTTGAGATCTTCCAAGTGAGAACCAAGGATAGCGCCTCGCAAGCGAACAAAGTCGGAATGCTTGGGGTTATCGACCTCGACAATACCCCAAGGGTAGATGCGAGCGCGGACTGGTTGGCCGTCGATCTCGACTTCCTCTTCAGACCCAACAACAGAGAAAGGAAGAAGAGACCGCAACTCCTTGTTCTCCTGGATGGTTTCCTCGTCGTCCTCTTCAACGTCGTAGGGGAAGTTATAAATGGGAATATCGTAGTGGTCGATGTCTTCCATGATCTAATTATGAGCAATGAGTGCGTCGACTCCCTTAGCGAGTCGTCCACTACGTACGCGCTTCTTGAAGGCTCGCAACTCCTGGGGAGTCAGGGAATCAGCCTTGCCAATAACGGGGATGACGTTGACACGGGGGGAGAGGCGCCGCATGAGCTCAATGTCCATCTCTCTCAACCTAGGCGCGTCTGAATACCGAAATTGCAAGTAAAAAAGGAAGAAGCGTACGCATGGCCCGTTGGGGGGATGAAGTAGAGCAAAGCATGAACTCGGTTGTCCTTGAAGCGGGGGTTACGCTTGATTCGCGACTGTTCAGCAAGGATATCGTCGTATTGGCGTTCAATGTAGCTCATAATCTCCTGGAAACTGAAAAGGCGCGTCAGTCGTCATTCCTCTGTGACGTGTCAGGGCACTCACGCAAACTCATTGTCGATGCTGTCGCCAAAGCCTGGGGTGTCGACCACAGTCAAGGCAATGCGGATTCCCTCTTCTTCGAACTCTGTGTCCCAGTTAAACTCGCTCTTACAGGTCAGCGTTGTATAAGCGTACCAATATGGGCGGGTTTAATCTTGATCCCGCTCTCAAGGTGCGCGGTCTCTGGGCTGTCGACAATCTTGTGACGAAGCAAGTCGGACTCGCAGAGAGTATTGACGAATGTGGTTCTTCCCGTCCCGGAGGCACCTTCAGCAACGCGTCAGCGAGCTCTGGGTGCGGTCCTCGAATGCCACGTACTGACCTACAACCATACACGTAAATTGCACTCCCTTCACCTTGCTTCGGCGACGTGCTGCGCTTGGCCTGGGCATGACTATATACCGAGCTTTTGAGGGTGATTAATGGGCTTGAGAAGTGGCTAAGTGTTGAATGACCTCGAGGTCGTTGGTGGAACGATGTGTAGTAGCTTTGACATAGCTCGCTTCAACATTTGATGCCAACTTGACATATGATTTGCCCACACTCCGGCCACCCAATGTTGAGCGATGTGTGCTAAATTCGCAAAGTAATTAATTCCATGGGCGTCGTCGACGAGTGACTGTTCATCCGCCAAGAGTGGGGGACCTAGTCGATCTCAGATGCTTTGAACGTAAATATCAACTCATTATCGCTACGACGAAGACACAAATGGAAGAATAGGGTACCCGGTGCTGAGCTAACCAGCAGACCGACCACCAGCAACCGATGTCGAGAACGGAGTATAATTCTCTCTCCCCGCCTTCGCCACCTCTTCTTGCTCCAGGACCGTGTCAAGTCTCCACAAGCCCTTCACCTCCTCAAACAAATCCTGAAATCTCTCGAACGAACCCTTCTCCCGTACGAATACCAGCGCAATGGTATAGCCCTCCTCCTGCGTCATTCTATACGGTGCCCTCTGCACCTATCCTACTTTTGAACTTTACCGGCTTCGCAATGTTGTGTACATTGAACGGGTCCCCGGGCTTCCATCGTTCGACAGCGCAGTATACCCATGCGCTCGTTCTCCTCCAGAGCCACCAGGAGGTCCACCTCCATGTAGCAGACGGCGACACTCATTCCGCGTCTCATGAACACCGTGTTTGGAATACAGCACGTAAGCGCTGGCTGCTGCTCCCGGCTGTAGGTGGAAGCTTGAACTTGGAGGCCGACAGAATCGAGCCATCCGCGCTTGGAAGCCGCGAGGGCAGCCGCTTTCACGGACTCCGAGGCCGGTGTGGAATGGGTGAATCCACTTCCTCGAGCGTTGCGGTCATATGAAGGTATCGAGGTGTGGCGGGATGCGCGAGGTGTTTCAGGGTAAGCGTCGGAAGGCCCGATGGCGTCTACAGATGCCGCAGGGGAAGGGAGTTGAGAAACTTTTCTCTGGTGCTTGCTATATTTCCGCTGTAGCACCTGTAATGGCTCGACTATCTTGATCGCCTTTTGTGGTCGCAGACTGTCCCGAGAGGCACGGTCATGATTGGAAGACGAGAACGGTTTCGCGATGGCCGCAGAAGAGCTACCCGTTCGTTTATGAGAGGTATTGGTAGCGTGGGCCTTTTCGGGTGCTGGCTCAGCGTTCTCCTTATCCATTGCACTCAGCTGTGCGACGGGTTTCCTCCGCACGCTCAGGGGTCGTGTCTGCGGTAACGGAGGCCGAGGTTTTGCGGTACTCGCGCCAAACTGATCGAACAAGACTCCACCGCCGCTGGAAAGATGCTGGGTTCTGGATGACATCTCACCTATCGAGCCGGAAGCCTTCTTCGGAGCCCCTGTCCGAGAGTTCACAGACCCTCGCGGATCTGAACTGTGGTTGAACATGCGGCTCTGGGGCGCAGCAGGTGAATTCGCATCGAGCGAGCTCGCCCATATGTCTAAATCTGATGATGTTGCCTTGGCGCGAAGTACGTTGAGGTGGGTGACGATGTGGTTGAAAAAGGTCTGCATCTCGGGATTCTCTGTCTGGGGCACACTAAGCTGAGGCAAATCAAGCGTATCCCACAGCGGAGAAAAGGGTGCGAGTAGCAGGGAAGGAGTAGTAGCTCCGGACGTGCTGGAAGAAGCGTGTCTAGAAGCAGGCGTTGGCGTCGATTGGGCGGAAGGCCTAGCAAGAGGAGGCTTCAGTCTTTCATGCTTATCAAGGAGAGACGAGCCCGTCAGAGCACCGGCCCTATCCAATTCGATGTCATTGTGACGGGAAGCACTGCGAGGAGTAGGAGCGGAAGCACGCGGTGGGTTGTCGGGAGGTGCCAGCTCGTCAAGGTGTTCATCGCGGCGAGGCATGTCATACCGCTGCTTGCGCTTTCTGCGATCCCGATGAAGACGAGCGATCTCCTGCTCGTCTTCGTCGTATCCTTGCCGATTGCGAGAGCGATAGTCAACGAGTAGATGTAGATGCCCTTTTGCCAGTTGCGTTCGTCGTTCTTCAAGCTCTCGATGAGGTCTGCGTCGCTTGTCCCGTGCCACAAAGTTCGAAGGTTGGCGAAGATATCAGGATCGATGGAAGAGACACTCGAAACGGGTTGGGCGACACTGTCCAAGTCGGGAAGAGGGTAGTCCAGCTGTTTTGGCGCTTGTGAGAGGAAGAACGGGTGCGTAACGATGCCCGCCATTGAGATCCGCTTCTTGACATCCTTCTCAAGCATCCGTCGCAGCAAGTCCTGCGCCAGAGGGTCGATGTCGGTCGGCATAACAAACTTCGCTCGTGTGATCATCTCCAGGAGCGTTGGGCAGTCCTCGTCGTCGAAAGGGAGTTTCCCGACCAACAAGGCGTGTAGAATAATACCGCAGGACCATATATCAGCGGATGCGCCGTTGTAAGCCTGTCCAGTGATGATTTCCGGGGCAGCATAATGGGGGCTTCCGCAGGATGTCCGGAGGTTTGCATCCTTGGGATCGCTCTGCCAGGCAGCCATACCAAAGTCGGCGATCTTGATGTTGGATTGCTCGTCCAGCAAGATGTTCTCCGGCTTCAAGTCGCGATGGGCAATGTTGAAGCGATGGCAGTAGTCAACAGCAGAGATGATTTGCTGGAAGTAAGATAGGGCTTCATCCTTCGGTAGTCGGCCCTTGGTGCAAAGGTAGTCGAAGAGCTCTCCTCCCTGGACGTATTCGAGGATAAGGTACAGGTCCGTAGAGGTCTCCCACACATCGTAGAGCTTCATGATGTTTGGGTGATTGATGAGCTTCATAACAACGATTTCTCGTTCGACGGAGAGTTGGACGTGCTCCGTAACGTCTGCGAGGCGATTGATGGATATCTGGGACATGAGAGGGGGCAGGGTACTCTTCGAGATGATCTTGATAGCGGCATACTGCCCAGACTTTGAATGTCGAGCTATCCTGACACGACCTGTGACCGTTGTTCAGTGAACAAAAACTAAAGATAAGAAACCGCGACTGACCTGAAGCACCTTTCCCTATGGTCCTTCCCACTGTCCACAACCCAATCATCTTAGGATCCCGAACGGTCTTGTTCGAGTGGAACGAAAACGGGGGCGTCGGTGGGTCAGCCATGCTGCATGAGAAGGAAACGAGCCAGCTGCATGCTGTCTTCCAGATGTTTAAATGAAGCTATTCCGGCTGACATTAGAGCAGTTACAAACGAGACCAGTGTCTGGCTTCAAGTTGAAGAGGTTCGACTCCAAGCAACCCATAGGCTTTGTCAGCAGTTTGTGTTTGACTGTGTGCACAGGGGCCGGGCACCTTCTCGTCGCCGTTTACGGGTAATTCGACGGTACAAAGGCTCGCAAGTAGGGTTACTACTATACATTGTTTATTGCGCCTGACCTTTGCATCTGTGGGGTGCGAGACTCAGACTTGCACGCGCATAGTGCAACTGAACAGTCTACCCTAATATACCGCCTTACATGGAGTAGCGTTCTCAAAATAGGATGAGGAGTCAAGGACGAGTGTCGGCGGGGGATAGTGATAGTTTTGCAGGCGTGCGCGGGACCTCGACAGTCGATATTCCTTCGCTGATCGTCGCAGTGGCTCTATCAATGGGATGCAGCTGCTATCTCGTCTTCAGCCTTGGCCTGCACGATTCTACGGTCGCGTTCTTGGTTGATATCGTCCAAGATTTTCTTCGCGCCCGTGCTAAGGAGAGCCTGGGCAAGCTTCCTTCCGACCTCTTCAGCAGCGTCAGTGCTAGTCACCTTGTCCCGGACTGTCTGCTCGACGTGCTCAGCTCCGTCCAACGAAGTGACACACCCAGTCACGGTCAGAACGTCACCCTGCAACTCAGAGTGGACCCCAACAGGCACACTGCATCCGCCTTCCAGAACCCGAAGGCAAGCCCTCTCCGCAAGACACCTAAGCTGAGTCGGTCGATGGATGAGCCTCTGGCAAAGTTCGGCGGCTTCGTGATCGTCGCTGCGGATTTCGATGCCCAAGGCTCCCTGAGATACGGCGTACAACATGGTCGGAGGCTTCAAGTCTGCGGTTATCCGGTGGCCAAACCCAACTCGAACAAGGCCAGCTTTTGCGAGGACGAGAGCGGCATAGGGGCTGTCAGGTGCATCGAGTTTCGACAGGCGCGTGTTCCTGTAGACCTGGGTAAGGTCACAACCTTAGTAGTGCGCCAATAGATCACGTACAAATTGCCGCGCTACCGACGAGAAGCAATTGAGATGGGGTGTAAGAGGACATTATAGTAATAAGAGGAGTAAACCACATACAGAATCCATGAACTGCAGATGAGGGTATTTCCTCTTCAGCTGCGCGACCCTTCGAACACTGCTCGTACCAACAACACTTCCCGCAGGCAAATCGTCCAAGCTCTTCCAGGGCTTCCCAGCTTTGACCACCAAGCTATCCACAGGGTCCTCGCGCTCTAGAATGGCGGCAAGGAGGCAGCCTTCGGGGAGGGTAGTGGGAACGTCTTTCAGACAGTGGACCAGAAGATCGACCTCTTTCTCCTTCAAGGCAACCTCTAACTCCTTCGTCCACAAAGCTTTCCCTCCAAGTAGGTAAAGGGCCTGGGATTGATTCTTGTCCCCAGCAGTCGACATGAAAGAGGTAGTGAAGGCGGGGCGTGCTGCATCGGTGGAATCGGCGAAAAGCGATTCGAGTGTATCGCGAACACTGAAGGTCTGGACCTGGGCTAACTGGGAGGCCCTCGAGGCGAGGACAAACGTCCTACTACTGCTGGAGTTCGTCGAGCTCATTGTTGGAAAGACGATGAGATGGTGCGAGGTAAGAGATGGAGGCTAATTTCGTTGATATATCTTCGGCATTTTCCATACGTACCCCGTGGTCTTCAACCGATTCCAGTTAACCGACTGACGAGGGGTTTCACAACCCATGCTTCGCTGAGGCATGATACGAGTATGTCGGGGTTGTCGTCTGCGGTGGTCATGGCGGTCAGGAGGAAAGGATAAATTCACTCGATCGGCGGTTGCCGCCGCATGCTAGGCATAACTCCACCACGGTGAGTCTCGTTCGCCGTTCTACTGATCCTGGCCTCTGCCGAGTCACTGAAGATACCCGCAGCAACGATATGCATCCCACCTAGCGCCTTCAGTCAAGTCACAGTTCAGGCCCTTCAAATGATCCTAAATACAAGACTCAAAGCGCTTTCCCCGGCGAGGCTGTGGTGCATTGGGGTGTGTACGATTCAGCATCGCATCGGGTGCCTAACACCTCCTTCACTCTCGATGAAGGCGACAAGCCAGTCCATGAGATCGCCCAGAATGCTCTCCATAGACGAGCAGCTCAGCTTTTTGAGAGTGGTTGAGGATAAACCCCTGACATAAGGCAAAATTAGCGCCCATCGTGTCCTTCCCACGGACTCCTTCTTGACCTTCGATCGTCACCTCTCCGACGGCGTATTCACAGCCTGCGGAGAGCCTGGTAAATCGCAACCGATCTTGTCCACAGCAGATAGACGTACTCTGGTGCATTGTCGCCATGACACTTACAGCTCTGTATTGTTCTTCCCTCTGCCACTGCTCAAGAAGTCCGGAACAGTTCCCGTGTCCAGGTTTGCCCCGAAAAGGTCGCTTCAGTCTTCCTGGCAGAAGAAGGGGTCGGGAATGTCAGAAGGAGCTAGAAGTGAGGGATCAAATTGCCGGAGAGCCTATAAGACAGACTCTACAGCCCGTGCATCAGTGGCACCACTTCTTTCCTCCCATCGACGACCTCTAACTCTACCTGGCTCTGGCACGGTCGCTGGCATATAAAGCCTCGCCGCTTTATCATTCCCCCTTCTCCAGCGATACCCCCAGACCTTGGTTCCCTCTTCCCGCCCCCCAAAACGCCGCCGCGAAACCATGGCCTCTCCTCCCCTTCAGCCTCTCCTACCTCGTCCATGACCCCAGGACCGCGTCCCGTCTCCCAGGACGAGTCCCCTAAAAGGCCGAAGCACGCCGTGACGTTAACCATATACCTTCGAGAAAAACGCGTAT
>JANDKE010000341.1:5352-27053 GCA_027627275.1 Coprinellus aureogranulatus
GTTGAGGAAGGTGGGNNACAGTGCCNATNNGAAGNNTCAGCNACCTGCCCNCACCCTTGCTTCNCNACCCTTTCAANANACATCGTACAACNCAATGACTTGTCGANNATTCGTGTTTCAACCANTTATCTTTATTCCCTTATCGCATTNTGCTCTCATCTTTCNCCATGTNTAGTATTCTCACTGTTGTNCCGCAATTCATTTCACACTGTATCGAATCCCCAGACTGTACAATAGATAATTTTGCGCTAGCAAGNATNCAACCAAAGAATGCAAAGTNACCCNTCGTTCNAACNGATAAAATGAGTGGTTTGCGGCGACACTGCTTGCACGTTGCCTCCGCCNCCCGCTTGCCTCCCGCAGCTCGCGTGGCCTGCGGTATCACCCNNTTGCCTTTCACCNGCACCCAGTACANTTGTNCACGAATCTTTCTTNTANCNGGGGCTTCGAGGGAGTGTNGACTGCCATTTCACTAGGGTAGTAAGTAGGCTCAAGTCAGCTTCTGCCACATTTCTNTCTANCGGCTCTCGCAGTCCGGCCNGCTCCTACTGGCNTTCAACGGCGAAGATGAAGGAAAGGGGAAAGATGGTNGTCCCGNAAGTGCAAGCAACCATCGATGCGCTCTTGAAGACGANCGATCCACCTACCGATGATCAGAGGTCTCTGCTCATAGCCAATTTGAAGAAACTGGAAGCACAGCAAGGCGCATCNCATTCCAAACAAGCCGCNAATNGGAAGCGNCAGAGAGAGATCGAGCAACATCAAGCGTGTCTGTCCGCGGTTCGAAGCATTCCTGAAGAAGTTTGGGCCCAGGTATTNGNCTTCTACAATGATGANCTCGACTCNGACAACAGAAGAAATTTCCCTATGCCATGGACATATGGCTTGGCGAGAGGGGGGTTGCTGTGCCGCCGCTGGCGCTTAGCTGCTCTCAGGGAGTGCAGGTTGTGGGCGGAGATCCCACGTTTTGTCATAGCCGAAAAAAGACCTTGCAGGATATCCAAACCAAGATTGAACTCGTCCGTCTCTTCCTTTCTCGGAGCGGCCCGCTGACGCTCACCTGGAATTTGTTCATCTACGACACCTTCACCTCCACGCCAAGGACAAACCTGATATACGAGCTATTCCAACTTTTCATCGACCAGTCTCCACGATGGAAGTATGTAGACTTGACGATCCCGCATACAATGCTGGATGTCTTGGGGCAAACACGCGGCAAAGTGCCAAACTTGCACACTTTCGACTTGCAGACATGCGGCACGGTCGACCCAATGGGCGAGGCAGGTGGACCTGACGTTCAAATCGATTGGTTGTCTGACGCACCCGAGTTGCGCACTGTGCGTTTCCACACCAATCCTCGACCCAACACCGTCTTCGTCTTCACCCTTCCATGGGCACAGTTGGAAGATGTCGACATCGAGGCGCGTTCGGACGCTCCCTTCTGCCAGTTGGTCGGCGGCCCGGATGCTAGCGCCTACGCTACGTTCAAGCTGAACCGGTTGCGCTACGCTTCCATTATCAGCGACATGCCTGATCCAAGTCGTCCTTTCATTCCCGTGTGCCTTCCACAGCTTACGAAACTTCACCTCGTTGTTGATTTCCTTTTCAACCTTCATCTGCAAGCCCTGACCCTTCCCGCACTCGCTGAACTACGCGTGGAAGGCACACCCTCAGTAGACTGTTTCTCCAGACTCGTTCAGCGATCGCAGTGCCCTTTGCAACGACTAACATGGAGCCCATCGCCGAACGTCTTCACGGAATTTCCGGAACTCTGTCGGGGAGTCATGTTGCCCTGCCCAACAATTACACACCTCAATGTCAGCAACCTTGACTTCTACGACCTGTACTCCCTTGTGGCACTCGGGAGGCCACCGTCTGCCGCAGCCTCACGACTCCTCCCCAACCTGAAATCCTTGACAATCCAGTTCGGGACGCACCCAGAGCCAGCATTGCTGTATCCCGAGTCCTTCGTTCAAGTGGTATATTCCAGATCTGGAGGTCTCCCTCCTGGATACACGGCTCTAGAGGAGATAAACCTTTTGGTTTGGGGTTATGGGGCGGGTATAGATGACTTTATCAGTCGCCAGGTGAAGATGATNAAGGAAGCAGAGGAAACGTTCTACCCAGCTGTGCACCACNCTCNGTGGGATCGTAACCTTCGAGAGCTCGCAAAGCGGGCACGGACAGCACTCCGGACGGATTTTCTCTCTTTGGAGTCGTCCTCCAAAAGACGGCGGCAGGANTTTATGGACGTGCGACTTCTGAAGAAGATGGATCGTTTGNTGAAAGAGTTAGAGGAGGTNGAGATCGACAAGTGNCAGACGCANGTTCTTATAGTGAGTNTCCATCGCAGTGGTCCAGTAACCCAGGTATTGAAATCCTCCGGACTAGCACGAAGAGATCCCATCTCTCTTGTGGTCTANGTGGGAGCCATCTGCGGAAGCCCATAGGATCCCTGGAAATTGGATTTTCAACTTCAAGCNACGGGCGAAGAACCTTTGCGACAAGTGGAAGCCATATCTGCTACGGGATGCTCGGTCATTTCCATATACATGGTGCGTCCGTAGCCACATGGCNACCTGGAGGTTACAGCCATTCTCCTTCGACAGTGAGTTCATCGCTTCCATCCTCCGGGAGGCACGTTTGAAGCAATTTCAGAGATACAGGATGAGGAGAAACTCTGGACCGAGCTTCTGAAACCGAACACTAGTCATTCCTTTGACTGGGTTTAGCGTCCTTTGAAATGCGTCTCANGCACTACCTGCACCCTGTAGGTTCGGGCACNCGTAGACATGGGCGNGAATCCTAGATATGAGGCCTAGCTTGCACAANANATGCACNATAATCAANCAAACGCGCTNACTGCCTCGTTTCGTCTTGTATAGAATAATACTTGTGTAGNCCNGNCCCGTCGTCTTCTACGGTACACNAGCCGCGCGTCCGTAGAGNCGTACTTGCGTCCNNGTACCGGAGAGGGATGGATAGGNTGTCTCGCTANGAGCAGACGGGCCTCCGNTCNGGGTACTTCNTACACAGAGATTGCTAGTGGTAGAACTGNNGAAGACCGGGCGCAAGNGCAATTCAANCGCGCGAGTGCAGATCTTACATAAGACAGCGACTCACAGTATGCTGTGATTTTGTTTTCTGCTCAGCAGTGTACTGTCAATAATCTGGGAGTAGACCAGCTCAAGCAATGTGAAACANCAATACAATATGANGGATTNAGGCTANAGGACTCGGACGGCGGGTGCCAGGTCAGGTTGTGAACTTGAACTTCGCTTGGGTCGCTCAGCCGACCAACCTAAGTCTAGGGTTGGCCATCAGGGCACAGACNGTNCCGCCTCAAAATGGCTTTCCGGTTCCTCCTTGCATGATATCTATCATTTGGCATCGCCATGGCTGATAGCGAGCATCTTAAATGGATGAAAGAGGCTATGGGCATGGTCAGTGAGTCTTTCAATGCTTTCTGACTNGCTTCAGGAAACCTAATCGCTGCGCCAGGCTGAGGAGGCTNTCGCAGCCGGCGAAGTCCCTGTTGGNTGCATATTTGTCCGAGACGGCGAGATAATTGCAAGGGCCAGAAACAGAACTAATGAACTACGCAACGTAGGTCTGTTCAAGTGTCATCTCAGATTCCGGATTTACCGTTCACTAGGCGACGCGACATGCTGAGCTCGAAGCTATCGACTTCATTCTTGCTGACCCGACGTTGACGCCCATGAAAGTGTCCGAAGCCAACCCATATCCTCTTTCAACAACCACCCTCTANGTAACGGTAGANCCTTGTATCATGTGTGCGAGTGCCCTCCGGCAACTAGGGATCAAGGAAGTGNTCTATGGATGCGGGAACGACAGGTTTGGTGGATGTGGAAGTGTGCTCGGTGTGAACGAACTGTAAGTCAGAGGAAGAGACAGACGTCATGTCGTGCTAATGGCAAGATACAGNCTCCCTCACCCCCAACATTCTTCATATCGCGCTACAGGTGGTTTCTGTAGAGAAGACGCTATCATGATTCTCCGGCGCTTCTACATNACGGAAAATACCAATGGTGCTTATCGCTACCTACTCAATTCGGGAGGTCATTCACTGACACAGAAGGTGCAGCTCCCAACCCTAAATCGAAAAGTAACCGGGTTCTCAAGACAGAAATCACCCCCGTTTCGACTCCACCAATACCCTCTACGTAGATCAGGCGTTTCTGCTGATCTTACCCTCGATTCCCAATGTGCTTCTCGATCNTCATTATGGGNGCCCCTNACACCTTTTGCGGACGCGCAAGTATCACCCTCTGCGAGCTGTCGGAGTGCTGTCGGAAGGCCGTATTCAGAGCGACGCGGAAAACCAATGACGGACCCCCGCGGATATTGGGCGCCTACTGGAGGCACGGACGCATTAGCGGGCACCTCCTCAGCGAAGTTCAGGGAAGAGGTCAGAAGGGTCTACCCAGTCCGTTCCCGCCCGATAGCAAAAATATAGGGCTGCGACTTTGGGAAGCACGTGGGCCACTGGATAACATGCCATTGGCAGCGAATCGCGAANCAAGACGGGAAATAGTNTATGAGGCANATTAGCGTCAATTGACGGATGTGAGTGNAACAAGAAAGCATGTCCATTCGACGANGATCGCACAGGTAGAAGAAAGGGTACGGCAACAGAACCGGCTCCCAGAGGAGAACNATGTGTTCGAGTCCATGCACAGCAATTAGTCCCTAATTAGATGCCCCAAAATACAGANGTCCCCCGAAAGCAAGCTATCGCAGATGGCATTCTAGGAGTCTTNGNATGTTCTCACAGCTTCGTAGAGCTGGTAACTTCAGAGGGTACAGGGCCCTTCCAGTCAAGACCAAGAGACATAGCGACNAAGCTNTATTTGTCCGCGGCCTCTTCCACCCTACACACTTCGTCAGACGGCGCATCACGACGTGTGCGCAGTTGACTTACCTCTTCTTCGTCGACTTTCCAGCGCCATGCCCAGATTTCTTGTCAATCCTGATGAGGATCGGGTGGGGGTTATCGGCCCTTACATACTGCAGGGTAGCAGCCATCTTGAAAGAGTGCGACGGTACAACGCGATCATCGTCTGCGAAGGAATTTGTTAGTCCATGGTGGCTTTAGCGAACCTATGGCCAGCGGTGTACTCACGATCAGCTGTGGCAAGAAGCAGGGGAGGTAAGATCTTGTCCTTCGGCACGTTGTGCAAGGGGGATATGGGGTAGATGAAGTCGAAGTCGTTGGGGTCNTCGGGATCGCCGTAGTCGCTCGTCCAGGCAGCGCCGATAGTGAATTTATTGAACTACATCCAAGAAGTCAGCACAATGAAGCGAACGAGAAAAGTAAGGGAAGACAAACCCGCAAGAGATCGTGCACTCCCACGTCGGAAAGGGCGGCACCGTATGTCCCTTCGGGCGCTCTCAANGCGCAAGCCGAGACGAGGAGACCACCATTCGATCCACCATTGATCACGACTTTTCCAGGNGCAGCGTACTTGTTNTTGACCAAATACTCGCTCGCTGCAATGAAGTCATCAAAGCAGTTGACCTAAGATGAGNGGANGTNTTAGCGTAAGCCACCATAGGAAGAAATATTAGTAAGGGAAGGTTNCCTACTTTCTTGTCACGGTACCCNGCCTTGTGCCAGTCTTCGCCGAACTCCCCACCGCCNCGGATGTTCACCGAAGCATAAATAGCGCCGTAGCTCTTGCAGAAAGTGAGAGTATTGGAGTTGAAACCGGGGTCGATGGAGATACTGAAGCCGCCGTAACCTGAAGAGAGANAAANGGCGNTTCAGTCTCTAAACGCCGGTGGGCACAGGTCATCGGATATCACANCCGTCCNCTGGGGAATGGGGAGAGGGGAAATACGTACCGTACTGGTATACGGGAGCAGTGCCATCGAAAGGCGTGTCTTTATGCCTCACGATGAACATGGGAACCTTCGTGCCGTCCTTACTCTCAAACCACACCTGCCGTACAGAGACACGGNCATCAGTTAGTGCCATAATTCACAACACCAAGCCCGCCACAAAGCCATCGGAACTCGGAAAGCGCTGGAGATGGCTTACCTGTTGAGCCTCAAACTCATCAGGGTTCAGACCGTTNACTTTCGTCTTGCTGTACCATGACCATCTCTGTCCCTCCGGCGCAGNGAAGTCATAGCGACCGGCCATCCCTGGAGTGGTGAAGCCGGTCATGCTGACGAAGAGCCACGTCTGCTTCTGCCGCCTTGACACATACATCGAACCGATGAAGTCCGCCGCAAGGCGCTCGACCTCCTTGCCATCTTTTGAATAGATGTACACCTCATCCTTAACCTACAAGGTTGTGGGGAACANACGGTGTCAGTATACCGGTAAACTCGAAGCTCCTGNGCATTAATGAAGCGGTGGGGTACTCACATTCCTCTTGTAGGTGACAGCGAAATTGTTGCCGCGGTTCACGGAAGAGATGTCGTTGAGAAATCCGTCGGACTCTGGTATGAACTCTTTGAACTGGGCTTCAGATGCCGATTTNGAGACGTCCACAGTGACAACCCTGTACTTGGGCGCGTCCTTGTTTGTCCGGACGTAGAAGANGGACCCATCGTTCTCAACGCTTTAGGNGAAAGGGTCAGTGGCGAGNGGATACAAAGTGACCGCGAACGAGGAAACCCCACATACTAGTCATACTCTGCATCGTACTCGTTGATCAATTTGTTCCATGCGAAGCCGCCTTTCGACACAAACTCCGGGTCGTACTCGGCCACCCAGAATAGATTTCTCTAAAAACGGAGCATGGATTAACACATGGATAAATNNCCGGGAATGNTGTGAGGGACACGTACCCTCGAAGTGTCAGAGTGGGCACTCAAGACGACATATTTGCGATCGAAGGTGAAGTAGATGCCNTACATAGCCTTGGGAGTGTCCTTGTCGTAGTAAATNAGGACATCCTCAGCTACATCGGACGCGAAAAGGAATGTGAATGACTGAACACGCAATTCGGCAGTCCGGAACGTACATTGAGGGGTGCCGATACGATGGTAGTAGAGCATAGCATCGGTATCACTGACAGTCGATATCCCCGAGGCCTGTGCTTTCTCCTTAGATTCCGGGAAGCGCTACACGTATAGAGGTAATTGATCAGCGAGTTTACTCTGCCTGAGCAGATATAGCAAAGACGTGCCTGGTAGAAGAAACCTTTCGAGTCGGGCGTCCATGTCAAGGAGCTGAACTTGACAAATTTGAGGACTTCGGGGAATCTTTCGGTATCGTTTTCTGCCTGTGCTCGGGTAACCAATGGCGCTGAAGTGGGTCGCACGTAAACGGAGACGGAGTCGCTTCCCTGAGAAGGCCGTGGTCATTAGAAGCTAGCGGCATTAATGTATGGGTTCTCTTACAGAGTAGGAAACTGCATACGCAAAGTACTTGCCACAGTCCGAGAACGCATCGGTTGAGATGGAGGCTGTTCCGTCCTCGGTCAAGACGTTTGGCTGATGGAGTAGTAAGTAAGGGTACGTTGGGCTAGAGGGGCTAACGCACATCGAAGAACACCTCTCCGCTGTTTCCGCCGTTCGATGTGTCCGGGAGTTGCGAGTCCTTGGATCGATAGTACACTGCATCAACGTCAGAAGGAGGCCTCAGCGCCGTAACACCGAGCCGCTCACCATACTGCGCCTGAAGACCGCTATTATACAACCAGTACCAGCGGTTGTCGTCCTTCAAGGACGGAGTAGAGAACTAGCATTCACGTTTAGCAGATAGCGGGGATTTAAACGTCCAGAAGTAAACCCACCTTCGCGTAGTTTATGTTCGACATGAGTGCATCCTCGATGCGCTTGCGTAGAGGATACTTGTCAATGTACGCCCGGGTAAAGGCCTCCTGTGCCGTGGTCCATTTCTCAGTCTCTTCGCTGTATTCTTCAAGCCATCTGTAAGGATCCGGGACAACGACCTCGCCCTTGCTGGCGCTTTTGTAGACATCTTTGTGGTCGCTCCGACGAGCTTCCGGGTATGAGTTGGGCTTCCAGGGAATCGACGACATAGGTCTAGAAGATAACGGGCGCGAGAGCAACGAAACGACGCGCCTACAGACGCTGTACGGTGGTATGAACCGGGAGGGTAGTGGAAGCATGGTGCAAGTCCATAGCCGGCTTATAAGGAAGTCGCGGGATTAATCAAAGCCGATTCAAGCGCTCGGGAACTATAACAGGTGTAACCTTGTAATTTGGGGTTGGCACACACCCTCATCTCCCCACAACGCACCTGCATTCCTGATCCCGTTCTACGCCAGCATTTCTTAATCTAGTTGAGGAGAACCAAGACGCACAGGAAGACCGGTCCGCACGCCAGTCGTGGCGCACCTCGTTCTCCAGAACACCGTCGAGCGATGAGTCAACCTACGACCCTTGCGCAGGGACACGCAGGGACCTGGGAACCTAGAAGAACTGGGCTTTTCTCGGCCCAGGGTTCACCCAGCCGCCGATAGAGAGCCTTGGATGGTGCGACTGGTCTCAATCATCGCGACTATGAGGCAAATATCGGGGAGGAATCTTCGACCAAGTTCTCCGGGGGAATTCTCCGGGTTTATCCAAGCTCTCGTACGTCTTGACCTTCTTCTTTCTCAAGTTTCCTAGGCAAAAGCTGATTTTCGGCCGATGTTATGTGTACAGTAACAACCCTTTTCTTCAGTTGCATCTCCCGAGTCGGAAGGCCGGAACCCTGACGGCAAGAGTGAAGCACAGTTTCACCGCAAGGTCCCTCGCCACTCAATCTCCCAGGTCATCTCATTATTGCGCCGCTATATTGAACAGTGACTTCGATCAGTGGCTTCCCTGCTCTTTTCGATGGGCGCTTGTTTGTGGCTCCACAGTTGCGCACGATCACTGGGAGATGCTGATAGCGGTTTCTGCATTGGGGGACAATGGAAGGCAAGTGCATCGAGCTGCGCCCTATTATTTCAGACCCTTTCGGGCGTGTCACGGCCAATGCGTGCAACATTGCGGTTGCATTCACATCTAACGCCTCAACACGCGGCTGTAGCTGTGTTCCTTCCTAGTCGGGAGCAGGGACCCTTTTTCTTGTCTTTTTGACTACGGCACTCCGGGATCGTGATATATTCTCTTCACATACTTCACAGAAGGTTCGTAGAAGGACGTCTAACGATTATGGAGCGCTGATTTCCAGCAAGCTATCGATCTGTGTTTGAACCGCTCCCTCATCCCGGTGTTCAAGCGAACTCCAAAGCCTTATAGCCAATTCCCAGCCATTTTTGGTCAATAACATAGCGTTGTACATCCAGCTTGCTGGTGCAATGTTCATTGGGGACTCTCACGTAGGGTTGAAATGGTGAATCCTCATTTGAAGAGATATTAAATCAGCGCTCATATCTTTTCTCGAACGACTTCACCGAGGGAGGTTCAAGCACATACTGCTTTCGTCGGGCTAACGAGCGTTCAATGCTCATACCCTTACCTCATGTTTTACAGCAAACGTGCTTCTGATTCCATGACGGCGACATGAGGTCATTGTATCTTGAAGCTCGCCTGTACTAGCATAGTATTCATTGCCACTATCACCGCTACCCATCGACTATGCTTCTCCGCCGAATTGAGGTAGGACTTCCAAGTTCTGGAACCTAGTTTCCTATTATTGGATGGTGCTGGGAAGGGGTGCGAATATGTTTCCTGACCGAGGAATGATAGGTGTTTGAGAGCCCGTGGCGATCTTACGAGGGTCACGGAGTGCCGGGAATGTTCCGAGTCATCGTTTCGAACCCCAATCAGACCTCCACCTCGGCGCGCAATTAGTTCACTTCACGACTATGCTTTCTTGGCAATGAACTGCTTCATCTTGGACGAGAAATGCCTTCTGACCTCTTTTAGCGAGCTGTTGGTGAGGCATATCCGCTCACAACTATCGTCGACTTGGACCTAGCATTACCACTGACCGAGGGCGTCCGTATGCGCAACCTTCATCGCCCAACGAGTACATCACCCGAAAGGAAGAACTCGAAGTTGCGTAAGTAAAAAAAGCTCCAATAAACGAGGTAGACCTCGCCTTGGTATCATACACGAGGCACAAACATGGGAGTCACTACTTGTCATTAAAATCTCATTCATTCATCCAGGGAAGGGAACCATTGGAGATGATGGGAAACGAGGCATAATGTGTATGCAAGAGGAGCGGCTAGACAGACAGAATGTTGCTACCTGAGTGCGATCCGTCATTCCCATCTTCTATGGAGCACCCGTTCCCGCCAGGTTGGCGAGACCCCGCCACGGCGAATGCGGCCATAACTTCGGTATAGGCTCTGATTGATGGTCTATGTTTCACGATCAGTTAAGTTCAAGTAGGGTGTAAACAGTAAGGTGAAGTGTCATAGGAACGCGACCATCGCCCGGGGGACTGCTCCTCGCCTCCCATTCGCATATAACTTCATATGATCATCTCCATCGACCTGGCCCCATTGCCTCCTCTTGAATTGCCCTCCACGATGACCCGAGTGTGTGCAAAAGGAGGCCATATTTCTCCTTCGTATACTCAAAGCTAAAAATATCTTGTAATCGAGTCGTGAAACGTGTCGCGCACGAAGATAGCCTCACTCGCAGCGTTGAGAGTCGCCGGGCACGCCTCCTGCTTGCTTGCAAATTGAAGTATTAACCCCGGATTTGACCTCCGTCACTTCACAGCACGCTTAGCTAGCCATAATAACTTTGATTGTATATCCAGTTGCCTTTGTTCCCACCCAAGAGGCTGAAAACCCGTGCCCCCTGCAACTAAGCGCCCGTCGGGAGGCGCCCGTGCCCGAGACCTGACTAATCAGAATGAGTCACATGTCATGTACACCCGCCCACATGACATCAAATCATCCCAATTTGGAGGAAAGGGTTTTAGCGCCGTCCACTCTTGCTCTCACTCCATCGCCATTGGGCACCCTTATGAACCAGCTCACCTCATAGACATACCCCCGTACTATATTAGAATCATGCCTCCTCGTCCATGTGCACTTTGCTCGAAGGCGAAAGCCATGATCAAGCGGCCGAAGACTGGTCAACAGATATGCAAGGATTGCTTCTTCTACGTATTCGAAACCGAGGTGCACAACACGATTACGGGTGCAGGGTTGTTCAAATCTGGGGATAGGGTTGCAATAGGAGCATCTGGCGGCAAAGGTGAGGACGACAACCCCGACTACCTCCATCTCAAGGCGAAACCACGGATTCTGATTGACCAAGGATTCTGATTCCCCTCGAACCTTCTTCTATCCCAGATTCCACTGTCTTGGCCTATGTTATGAAAACTCTAAACGAGCGATATAACTACGGCTTGGACCTGTTCTTGCTTTCAATAGACGAAGGCATTACAGGTTATCGCGATGATTCGCTCGAGGTATGTGCAATCAGCCGGCCTCCTTCTTCTGTGCCGTTTTGTTCTTTGAGAGGTGTCGTGCTCATATAGAGCTTCCCGCTCGTCTTCATTGACAGACTGTCAAACGTAACCAGCAGCAGTACAGCATGCCCCTTAAAATCCTTTCGTACGAAGAACTGTATGGCTGGACCATGGACCGAATCGTTAGTCAAGTCGGTCGTAAGAACAACTGCACCTTCTGCGGAGTTTTTCGTCGACAGGCCCTCGATCGCGGGGCTGCAATGTTAAACGTGGATCATATCGTAACCGGCCATAATGCAGACGATATTGCAGAGACTGTCCTCATGAACAGTGCGTTTACCCCTCTGATACGATGGCGAAGCGAAGCGAACCTTACTCATCTTTCCCCTCGTACCCCAATTCAGTCATGCGTGGTGATATCGCGAGGCTAGGTCGCTGTACTGCGATATGCACTCAAGGAGAAGACACTATTCGACGATCAAAGCCTTTCAAGTATGCGTATGAGAAGGAAATTGTTATGTGCGTCGCAGCTTGCACAGTTGCATCCCATCTTCTGCCGACNTCAAAATACTGACAGGGCACCACCCCTTCTTCTCTGCCACGCCAGGTACGCCTACTTCAAGAAGCTGGACTACTTTTCGACGGAATGCATCTATTCGCCGGATGCCTATCGAGGGCATGCGCGAGTCTTCTTGAAAGACCTAGAAGCCGTACGACCAAGCGCCATCATTGATATAATTCACTCTGGAGAGGCTTTTGAAATCAAAGAGGAGATCAANGCGACCCAGAAAGTTCAACGTGAGTTCCCTCGATCTACATGGAGTGATCGATCGCTATCTAACCTCGAATGCCTGTCCTATTGCCCGTACTATCCTATCGAACCACCNCTACCGGCTATCTTCACGTCTGCCTTCTTCCTATTACCCTTTTNACGACCGCCTCGTTCACAGAGACGTGCACGAGGTGCGGATATATGTCCAGCAACCTATTGTGCAAGGCATGCACCCTATTGGAAGGCCTTGAGCGTGGAATGGCGAATGCCGGTATTGTACGTTAATCTCCGTCGTNCTCTGCTCATTTTACAAGCTCTCGTTCGCTGAATCTCTATCACCTCGATGCGTCGCGAANGCGCAGACTGATCGAGGGACGAAGCAGCTGCGCACCCAGGCTGCAGCAGAAGGAGGGTCTACCCCTGATAGTCTAAGAACGATCCCTTTCTTCGAGTTCAAGCCACCATCGGCGACAGCCGCAATAGCTGTAGAGCCAACAACATAGACTTCAGGAAGCCGACCACGCTAGGCNGGGGCCTTGTCGGTAGAATCCAACCCTGGGCAACGCACTGCTATTTGGACACCGCGATCGCGGACCTTCAGGGACCATCCAACGGGCATCATTCGACTAGGAGTATACACGTAAAATACAACGGAGATAGGCACAAACATATACAGGCACGTAGCGACACTTCATTGGGCATAGNGGACNAANGTCTATAGTACTAGGTATCGGGTGACTACTCTTNAGTACAAACAAATTGAGAAAATCATACAAGCAAGATAGTNGAACGAAAACAGGGAAAGCGAGAGGTCCATTTTTCCAAAAACCAAGCATAGTTGCGATGATATCGTGACTTTTTTGAGCNGATTGCCTCCAAGGNTTCAATGCGTGTNCATTCGGTTTGCCTGCCTTGAATCAAGGACCACCAACGTTTATCACCATGGTGCCTCCCCCACAAAGCGGACCGTCGCCGTTAACGAAGATATCGGGAGTCTTCTCGAACGGCATGATTCCCGATCGCCACTGGTGCTCTGGCCCCGGGAACTCGTCTGCAGTCGAAGGTCGTTTCACGATAGGTAAGANGTTGTGCTCCAGTGCGAGGCGCACCACGTTTCCGATAGTTGTAGCGATGTCTTCACCTTCCCAATCCACGTCCTGGGCCACGCTTATCCAGGCGTACCCAACCTTTGTCTTCCCGTTGCTAGCTTCCTCACCACCACCTCCTCCGCCACCTCCACCCAACTTCAGGGACCGCAAACCCGCTCTAAAGTTATCCGCAGTTGTGGGTATCACCCTCTCCGGCACCTCGCCTACCAAAGTTGTGAATTGACCGATGCCGGCTTTCTTCTCGCTCCTGTTCGGTGGAGCAGGGCCATCAAGCGAAGCAATCGCCAATTCATCCCTCTGGGTATCAATCTTCCCAGTCGACTTTAGTAGCCGTTCCGACGCCTCTCGGATCTCCTTCCCGCCAATGGTGTCAATTACCGCGTCGAAGACATCGCCGTCATCTGTGAGCCCGTGAATGAGGCGCACAGCAGCGGCCCGTCCATCATCCCACCACGGGTCCCCGGGTTGGCCACCGTCATCGAAAACGACCTCTTCACCCCCAATCTTCTGGGCTCGCACCTCAGCCATTCCCATGAGCTGCTTGGCCTCCTCGGAGCCGGATTCAGCGTTGATAGGGACATGGACGGAGACGCGCCAGCCTCGGAGTGAGAGCATTTGCACGACCATGGCTCCTATGCCATCATGTCCACGAAGGACCAGTGCTCGCCGCTTGCGATTGTCTTCGTGTTCCTTGAGCATGTTCCTCTCGTCGCCCAAGAAAGTGGGGCGGTGAGTAGTAGACGGCGAGGATGGCGTGTTGTAGGATGTGAATGCAGTGACGACTGTCTGCACGGCTCGGTAGGCAGGGACGCCACAAAGCGGCAGTAGGGCGAGCTGTGCGAGAGTTGGGGTGGAGTGTGATGGTTTTGCCGTTCGGGAAGATGACCCGGAGGAATTGGACAAGAAACCTGAGGTCACAGTGGATGTGGAGGCCGTAGGGTCGATCCCTGGATGTGGGATGCGGTGGACGCGATGTCGGTCAACAACAATGAACTCTGTCAGCGCCCCGCACTAAATGATAGTTCATTAGCTGATCAAGCGCAGAAAGGGACGATAAGCACTCACCCTCCGAACATCGAGTAAACCAGCGACAAAATCACCCCTCTTAACCTGTTCCTCCTTCACGTCCCACCCACAATCCAGGACTCTGCCAACGAAGCTGCGACCAGGGATAAACCCAACATCTGGATGGGGCATCGGGGGCAGATATGCATCCTTCTCTCTAGCCTTTCCTTTCCCTTTTCCCTTATCACCTTCGTCCCTTGTCTTACTCGACCCCTTCTCGATAAGGATCCCAGCCTCTGTCTGAGACTCAAGC
This sequence comes from Coprinellus aureogranulatus, assembly GCA_027627275.1. Lineage (NCBI taxonomy): Eukaryota > Fungi > Basidiomycota > Agaricomycetes > Agaricales > Psathyrellaceae > Coprinellus > Coprinellus aureogranulatus. Next base: position 19,917 of record JANDKE010000341.1, read on the forward strand.
TCCTCCCAAGTCCAGACTTCTTCCGCTCTCTATCCTCCTGCCTACCCCTCTCCTGCTCGTCGTCGTCCTCAAGCCATGGCTTGCGCTGCCCCAACCTCAGTCCCACGAGCTTCGCATCCGTCCCATCGACACCCACAGCCCAGACTTGTACAAGGACGCTTCCGCTGGGGACATACGTCGGCGGTGTTCGATGAGCAGTAAAGCCCAGTATTCTGTCTCCGCTCGTCCCAGATGCGACGCCAGGATTCTGACCCTGAGCTCGACTACCTCCAACGTCCGCACTACCCTTCCTCAGCCTAGCCGGACGCCTATTCTGCAACAGATCCATGCCCTCACCTCCACTAACCGTCCGCCTACGGCCGAGTTGGCTAAACACGCCACTGAGACCCCTCTTTACGCTTCCCAAGCCCTTGATAACCTCGACACTCGCCATCGTGGTCTGTGCCATTCCACTGCGGGTGAGGTCGATCTTGCCATTCGGACTCATCATACCACCAGGGCTAGGACCTGCCACTGCATTCTTCAATCCACCGAGGATGCCGGGACTCTGGGGTGCGTTGCCTGGGCTCATCGGGGGAGGTGCGCGAGCGAGATGCAGCTGGGTATAACCTGGAGTTCCTTTCGACGGGAGTTCACCGCTTGCCATCGGAATCGCACTACGGTAGGCGAAAGACTGTTCAGAGGGGGATGAAAGAAGGGATGTGCCACTGGCCATAGCCTTTCCTCTCGACTTCGCAAGGATGTCTTTGTATTCGTCGGCCCATGACATAACCGATGACTGCCGAGGCGGGCGNGNCTNNTCGTCCTCGAGGTGGTCGTGTTCTCCCACTGATCTTGACCGTCTTCGGACCATCTCGATAGGGGGCGCGTTGTTCGTTGTGGGTCGGAGGGAAGAGAAGGCGTTGAATACGGAAGAGGTGTGTGGCTCGTTGGTGGTGTTCGCTGGGGTCAGGAAGGTCCTCCCCGTCGGTTCGGTGGGTGACTCGTTGGGCTCCTCCCTCTCTGTCACCGCAGACAGTCTGCCAATGCTCTCGTCCTCATCTTCGATGAACTGTCGCACGTTCATCATTAGGCTCTGCTGAGGGACGTGCGTGAACCCATTCCTGCCAAGGGGCTTAGGAGGAAGCTGGGGAGGAGAGAGTTGTGCTGGATAGTTCCTAGTCGAGCTCGAACCAACCCCGTTGGCAGCGCCATTCGTAGGCTCGGGAGGAGGTGACGGTGGTGGCATGGGCATTCCATGTTTCGCAGTGTAATAGACCACCTCCTTCTCGACAGTCGTCCCAGTCTTCTTCCTCTTCAGCTTGCTTGTCTTCTCTTTCTCCTTTTCTTTCGCCTTGCCCTTATCCTTGATATCCACAGGTGATGATGGTGAGGCAGGAGCGTGGACAGTTTTGCTCGGGCTCTTGGGTTCCGCGGACTGGCTCAGCCCTAGATTCCACTGTTCGACCTTCTTCACGCTCCCTCTCCGCTTGACATTCACTACCGGGACTGTGTCCTCTTCTGCAGAGTCCAGATAAGCTTGAGCAGCAGCAGCAGACGCCACGAGGGAGTGCCGACTAGACTCGGTCGTGACATGCGAGTGTCGATTGGCCTCTGTCGCCACAACATACTCTGTCTCCTTCCTCCAGTCATCGTCGGTGTACGAGTAGTTCCTCACTGGGGCTCCGTTGCTCTTGGGAACCGGAGGCTTCGCAGGCACGTTACGAGAAGGAGAAAGTGGTGTCCTGGTCGACCGGAGGGAGTTGGACCGCGATGTGGATGCCTTGGGCTGCTCGGCGACAGTAGATGATGGAGGGGGCTTCCTTGCTACACCCCCCGATGAAGACGACTGCACCGGAGTGGTCATCGCCGTCGAATTCGACACGTTCTGTGACATCACTTCCGACGCGGTCACAGAGAACACGTCCGAGTGGTTTTCGAGTGTAGTCGAAGTGAAGGAGATGGCTGAGGAGCGGTTGGAAAGGACTGGGGGGACAGCACGTTTGGGGACAGGTGAGCGATAACTGTGGGATGAAGAAGTCGAAGCAGTCGCCCCAGCGTTCGCTGTGGTCGCAGGGCTGCTGTTGAATGATGAATCTGGGGTGAGCGAAGTCCCGCTGGATCTGATAGCTGAAGATGCCGTCCTGCTGTGCGTATCTTGACTGTGTCGTTTAGCAGTGCCGTTCGGGGTTCGGGTCGTCGGCGTNGTGCTACTACGGTCGGTCGTCGGAGACAGCGAGCAAGAGCTGTATGCGCCTGCGCTGGTGGTGGTGGTGGTGGTTTCTGGGAGAAATGCGGAGTGTATATAAACGAATGGTGACAGACCTCCAGACCGCGGGCTGTAAAATGATCTTCACAAAAAGGTTCTTGCCATGCGGTATGTGGGAACCCCGGACTGATATTGCCGAGCGGCAACCTGTTTTAGCCCAAACGGACTTTACCCCGCAACAACCGAGTTTTGGCTTGGACCCTTGTACATGTGGAACCAGGTCTTGTCGAGCTCAGCTGTGGCCAAAAGTCTCACTCACTACCAGCGTACAACTTCGAGTTTTGGCTTTGTTACAGAAACAACGCTGGAAAAGGCAACCCGCCGCGAGACCTCAATCTAGCGCCCACAGACCCTTCTTCTCCCGCGAGACAATGGCCTGATTTTTGTGGGCTCTGGAAAAGCAGTATAGTCTCCTTACCAAAGAGACTAGACTCACAGCGCCCCAATACTCCATGGTAATCGGCATAGCCCACAAAGACCTTTTTAGGACTTTTCCGGGGAGTGCTTTACATCCGTCGCCTTGACAGGAAGGACAACAAAGGGAGAGCGTTTCACAGCGGACGATCAGCTAGACAGAGATATGGAAGGTACGTTATGAAACGACATATCAGTCTTAGCTGCGACACCTTGTTGATTCAGAACGCTCTCTAATTCTTCTCTCAGAGATGATCACGAACGGGATTCGCAATGAATTTCATCGTGCCACAGCGCCTTCGAAACAGGAATCAATGGCTATCAGACATCCTTCGATGCCCTGTCCCTGAATGTGTATGTCTCATTTGTTATCTGAGCCGAGTCTACGGTGCTGTGTGGTGTCGCCTCGGGTTTCAACGATTGAATTTAGTTGACCGAGTCCAAACAAAGGGCCACGTTCCCGGTACAGCTCCAGCTTCTTGCAGCCCTTTGGCTGAGCAAGGGTACCCACATTATAGCTCTCTGCTCGATGACAATAGCCAATGCATCCATTTCCCGGATCGTATCAGTCATACATGCTTTGCCAGGTGACGCTGGCACCTACCCATGGTGCGACATCGATTGTGATCGAGCTAAATTGCTCCCTATCGCAGAGCCTCTCTTCCTTAAAAAAGAAATGCGGAAGAAGATTCGCCTTATCGTCTAGCTGGAAGTTAAAACTAGATCGCAGGTCATGGGTTCCTCTTGAGACCCGCAACACGATCATATATACATACATACATACATACATATCGCTCCCCAGGCGCAACCTCAAGGGAGCGGAAGTAACCAGTGTGGCTTCAGTGAATTGCAAGCAGATAAACTCCAACGGATATCGCCTCGACATTCCATAATGCCTTACTGGATTTTCTGTCATGTAGTCAAAAAAACGTCATACACTACGATGTACCGCAACGACCTTCGAGACTCGCAAGTCGAAGATGATCGATAGCATCGGTGCTCCAGATTGAAGCTTGTCTCGGGGGGAAAAAGGAGATGATAACAGTACAGTACCCACTACCGCACACAAGCAGTAATACCACGGTAAATCAGTCACTCCGATAACGAGACTGGTTTAGAGATGCTATGAGGCACAAGTGATGAAACCGTTGACGCTACAGCCTCTCCAATTCCGAGCGATTAATTATTTGATACAGGGAACTCAACAAGGCGGGGAGTAGGGTGAAGGCAAGCCAGGCATATGATTAAATATTGCTGCTCTGGGTGCGGAAGATTGGAAAGGGTTGGAGTGTGTAGGCGCTGCGATCACCACGAGGCGAGGTCATGAGGGTTACCGAGCTCGTATTGGAAATTCGAATGCCTCCCACTTTCAAACGTGCTTCCAATCCAGACGTCTTTAAAGCATCCAACTCAACATTTGGATCTTGAATACACGCTTCAAACCGTAACAATCCGACGCCATACCCGCCTCGCACACAACCACTCAGCTCGAGGCTTTGTATCTATCCTCATTCACATCCACAGCCTTCAGGACTTTTTCCCAAGGCAACCGACGGCAAGAACAATAAAACAAAAAGCTTCTCTGTTTCATCTCCGAAACTCGCCTCGAGGACAACACGCAGTAAGCTTGCTTGCACCCAACTCATCGACAATGGGAATAGGCGCCCATCACTCAGTATGACGTCGCTCGAGGCTGTTTTGGATAGCGGGCGGCTATGCATGCCCCTGAGAGCGCAGGGGCTGGATCAACAACACACAGTCCAACGGTTTCCAGGTACATGTTGCACTGGTAATAGCACAGCGGAGCGCAGTTGAGTAGTGCTATCACCAAGCGGGAGGGAAATGACATTTAGTGCCGATCGCTTTCATTTCCGGTGAAGACGAGGTTCCCACAAGCGCCCAAATTAAATTGAAAAGTTGGTGGCTGCTTTTCCCATGTCTCCGGAATAGGCGAGCAGCCACATTCAGAAACGTCAAGACAGGTCGTATTGAACGTCGGGCGCTGGATGAGACGCCACCATTGCCGAAGGGCTCAGTGTAAGCAGGGATCCCTGTGGCCATTGCGCGTGTGGCGCGACTGTCGCCGGGCTGGACCTCCAACGAATTTACCTATTCGGTAGTCGTATTCCCGAGCTGGTCTCGTGCTATTGCGCAACAAGGTAGGCTTTCGTCTTTTGCCCTACCTGCCGCCATTCCTGGCATTTAGGCAAGCAGTTGATAGACCAGCTCCGAGGGCCATCAACCGCTCAACAAATACGGCACCGGCTGGTCCACTCGCATCCCATCTGTTTGACGCGAAGCTCAGGGATATACCACATCATCGTTTGAGTAATCTTCCGATAGGAGAGGGATATGTAGAAGGTCCCTTGGGTCATATGCACATAGAGGACTCTCTATGGTTTAATTGGCGAAGATTAGAGGCACTAGTTCAGGCAGACCAACTCGAACCGTTGAACCAAAGTGGAGTGTACTTGGGCAACTTTCGAGTTCACCACTCTACCCAAACCACCTGACGGGTGTGCAAAAGCAGCACCCAGGCACCGTACCCCCAAGAAGATATGACCTCGCCGGCTCCGACAGGTCCAAAGCGAATTCTGCGGATCTCGACACGGATGGACATGGTCCCGGTGCCGTTTATGCGCATGGCTGTACCGACCAGGTAACAATTGAATTGCATCTACGCAATAGGGTACCTGGCATAGGTTAATTCAATTCACCCCTCCGAGTTCTCGGTGGACCACCTGCGGCAAGTGTCAGCAACCCTCTTCGGCACTTCGACGATCGTGCCTATGTATGTCATCATGTGGCGAAGGTCGACTTTTTGGCCAGCCGAAGCACCAGCGGACCGAGGGAGGTTGCCGTCTGACGCATGGAAATTGGTCACGGATGGTCGTAGCAGGCTTATGATAACCTATCTCGAGGTGACAGAGAGGGCAGGAATATTTGCGTCTACGAGTGTGGAAGGTCAACCCCACTCCAGTCCACCAAGCCAATAGGAGCAATGCAATCCGACTGGAGGGTTGAAACGTCGACATTTCAACTACCGCTATGAACCAAGTCACAAGCAAAAGTTTGACAACAACATCCCGAACTCGTCGCAAAGTCCAAACCGCCAGAGCGTGGAAGAGAGTAGCACTTTGCCCACAGAATCCATTTCCAGTCGTCCAAAGTATACGCCTAGTCTTCTGGTCGCTTGAACCTTGATAGGAGGTTGGTGTAACTAACAGAAATCTAATGGAGTTACGCAGTGTTAGCAAGACCCAAGACAGGATATAGTAGCAGAAGCAAAGGCAAAGGCCATATATCCCGGCAAGTCGGAGCGTCGGCCGACTTGTTGAAAGGCAAAGTCACGGCTATCCCAGAAAATGAATGAAGCTTACCTTCTCTGCGCGTTCCTTTCCTCCAGGAACGAACCGACATATTGCCATCGCAGCTTCGAACCACCGTTTTGCTTCGTCAAGTCGCGAACCACTGATAGTCCAAGCAACCAAGACCAAGAACCAACAGTGAAACGCAGAGAGCAAAGAGTATCAGAGATGCCAAGTTAGTAAACTTAATCCACACAAGCAGAAAGAGCAACAGAGAAACGACAGACTGGAGACATTCAGTAGCCATATTGAACGCGGTTCCTAGAAGCCAGTGACGTTCATCCATGGGGTAAGAGTCCTGAGCGCGAGAACCAGCGCCATAATGGAGCAAAGAGAACGAGAAAAGCAAGGTGATTGAGTAGAAGGTGAAACCGGTTTCCGTGTACGGCGCCCGAATCCGAACGGGCGTCAAAGTCGGTTGCCCGGCGTACAAAGTGCGCCAGCCGAAAATTCCGCGAGACATAGGTTCAGGCGATAAAGCGCAGCGTCGAAGTTCCGCAAGGTTGAACACCGTGAGTCAAGAGAGCCAAAGTCAGACGAGAGCTTGATTAGTACGCAGGATGCTGCATCAAGTGTGTACGATACCTGAGGAGAGTTGTCATGTTCTTCGATGACACCGATGGCTTGTTCACAGAAGCCGATAGCTTTGACTCTGCCTTCCGGCGTGTCGCGGGTAAGGAGGGTGGTGAAGATCGCACGGAGCCATCTAGAGAACCTCTCAACGGACAGAGTATTGCTGTCCAAGGACGCTACCAGAATAGCCTACAGTCACGTAAGAAGGGAGTGATTTTCGTTGTTAGTCCGGATGCTGGGGATGCAACGCCCTGCGCAAAAAGAAGGACTCCGCAGGAGAGTTAGCGGCCGACGTACTTCTAGGCACTCTTCAAGGACTGCGTAAAGTGGAGAAAAATTTGTTAGCGGAAGTAAGGAAGAAGCCGATAATGGTTCGGGAATGGAATGTTAAAGTGAGATGAGGTTTCCGTTGAAGAAAGAAGCGAAGAACGTAGATAGAACCACTTATGTTGGCGTACCTCGGACTGGACACTCCTTATTGATCCACTGGGTTACCAAACACGTTAACGGGACGAATAGCAAGAATCAGCGAAG
>JANDKE010000342.1:0-27030 GCA_027627275.1 Coprinellus aureogranulatus
TTGCCTCGAGCCGTGCCTGTGAAGACCACCGGCGATCGCTTGCAGCTCATGCGACACCCTCCTTCCCAACTGCTCACCTAATCCCTCCGGAGCATTGGGATCCCGAATCACTGTTACCTCGGGCTGCACGCACCATGGTGAGGAAGGACGTTTGCTAAGGAAAGACAAGGACACTTACGTCTTGCCCTGGACCCCGTTTCCTCTCTATCACCCATTGGTTACCCTCTTGCCACTCCGAGATCGTTTCACTCTCGTCTGCCTCGGTATCTCCGCCACGCCCTGTCATCCGCTCCTGTGAATCGACATGCAGCATATCCTTCATCGTGACCGAATGCCGCCTGGGAGGAGTGTATACTTTGGGCGGTGTCGCGACCTCCGAGGCATGTGCCAGAGAGCCAAGATTTACGGAACGCCGCCTGTCCTCCAAGTCGAGGAAGCGTACATCTCGGGGAGACGCGCTGTCACGAGCAGCCGGGCTGTCGATTCGGATCTCAAGGCGGTCTGCTGGTGTTCCACTGGATTCGGGTTCATGCGCGAAATCCTTTTCATCCAGGCTTCCCCCACTTCCTTCCTTCGTCTTCTCAGAGTCGGACCCGCGTTCCACATCGACGTCGATTGGGTGACGGTTCTCGTCACGGTTAATAATGATCTTTTCATCGCCACGGTTAACAAGGGTGGTTTGGTGTGCCCACTCGGGAGTGCCTCCCATGGAAGCGCCAGTAGCGTGCCTGGACCATGTCCGGCTGACAGAGTGCACTCGCCTTCCCAAGCTGAACGACGGAATGGAAAGACCGTGAACCGTGATAGAGCAGAGAACCATGAACCCAACAATAGGGTGTATCGTTTCGACAAGCATCTCGATTTGATGATAGTTCGACGCGTTCTCCTCGGTTTTATGTGCCCGGTGGATGATTTCAAGCGTAAGGGTGGAGATGAATATAGCACCTGAGTAAGTACGGAATTGAGTATAACTTCGGAAGTGACAGGACCGCATGAGGCTTACCGATGCCAACAGGACCAAAATGTCCGCAGAAGACAGCTTCTCTGAAGTTCTTCACGTCAGGTATCCACTTGTAGCATGCGATCATAATGGGCAGTCTGCGGAAGAGTAGGACCAGAATGGCAATAACGAGCAGTCTCCACACGCTCAACGTAAGCTCGGCGTCTTGGAATTTGTTGAATGGCATCCACGCCCCAATGTAGATGAAAGCGGCGACGTTGAACAGGAGATCGATCACGGAACTGAACACACTCTCTTCGGTCTGCCGGTTGAAGAAACCATCCCAGGCGAAAGCGGTACCGCATGCGAAAGCAGCGAGAAGGTCGTCCGAACCGAGTAATGTGCAAACTCCGATGGTGAACATAGCCAGCGAGACGTACTGCGCGACGTAGGAGTGCCGATCAATGAGATCCATACGTTCGCAGAATTTCATGAGGTAACGGAACGCGATGCCAATGGCGGCTCCAAGGACGACACCCAGAATAACTTGGTCTAGAGAAGATGAATCAGAAACAGAGTAAGATCAAACGACGATAAGGGACTCACAAAGCCACAGGAGCAAGAACCAGTCTCGTATCGCAACTCCAGTGTTGGGATGATCAAGAAGCAGGTATAGCGCAAGGAAGAGGAATGGGAACGCGGCTCCATCGTTGCAACCGGACTCAGCAGCGAGTAGATGTCGTATGTGAGCTGGAACGTGTTTGTCCGCCCACTTGCCACCAATAACGGCGGCCGCCAGGATGGGATCGGTGGGGGTAAGGCACGCTGCCACAGCGAGCGAAGTTAAGAAGTTGAGTCCGGGAATGAGGGCGTAGATGAAAGCGGCGGAGACCAACCATCCCTGTAAACACGTCAGGAATACGACGTTGTGCGATAATGTTATCACGCACCCAGGTCATCACCGGAACAAGCAGGAAAAACAAACTCTTCCAGTGCCGTTTCATGTACGCCTTTGGCAGTTCCACCCCAATAGCGAATACGCCCACCGCCAAAATGACTCGAGTGAATTCCAAGGTAATGACATTGAGCGCTTCCTCGTCGTGGGCCCAAGATCGTGGATTGAAGATATCGGCACAATAAGGACCTAGTCGCAAGTGGCATTAGACACAAGGCAAGACGTCCGGGTTCCTTCACTGACCTATAATCACTCCAAACAAGAACGCCCAGCATGCTTCACTGATATATAGCTGAAAACGGTCCGTTAGCCAAGAAGACACCCATCTGTGAGGTCATACTCACCCGCTCCCTCAGGAACAACGAGAACATGCCGAACTACAGCCAAGAACAAAGTCGATCAGGACAAGAATTAGACGTGGCTTGCGCTCACATACCAAGACAATGAATCCCCCCAGGCAGGCATAGATGATATGAGGCACCGTTACTTCAAACTAAGAGTTCTTCCTTAGCTATAACCCTCCAAGAGCACCAACACCAAGGCCAAGACGACTCACCGGATAGAAAACCATCTTGGCTATTCCTTCGACCGTACCGGTCCTTTAAACGCCCTTTCTTCGTCAGTCCTCGTCTAAATCAGCCGTAAACCTTCGTAAAATGCTTCGTAGACGCCTAGAAGGCCGTCGTCTTGGTCGTGGAGGAGGAAAAGGGGGGAATGGTATTGGTTTGGAGCCAAGAACGGCTTGCGCAATAAATTGATGCGGCCAAGAATTATAGTGACTGCCGCTTATATACCTTTCGGCTTGGCGTCGGCGCCTGTGGATACACGTGGGGACCTCGATGCCGGCCAAACGCCTCAGGAATCCAGCGATCTCGCAGAGGACCCTTCTGACGACTTCTTCAATGGTATCAGGCAGGAAAATCAGGGTTTGACTCTGGCTTCTCTTCCAAGGTTAGCTGCAAGAAATGCTCGAAGACGTGCTATCTCAATCGGCAGCGTCAAAAGGTTGTCACACGGCATCTACCCCTGGGAGGGAGCCAAGATCCTGGGCTATGTGCTCTTGGAAGTCTTGGGGAAGACTTGGCTTTGGCATTTTTCTCGGTTACGATTTAGTCGTGATGGCTGCTAGTTGGCCAAAGGAACTGGGTGAGGAACAATGGGACCTACATCGATCAACAAGTCGTTAGTGCAGTCCAACGAAACAAGTTGCACGCCTCCTTGAGACGTGCGTCGTGTACTATGAGGCGGGGACGAACCAGCTGATCGCAGTTCTCCCAGAGTAAATGCCTTGATATCCTAAAAATAAAAGTCACCTAATTGAGTCGAAGACAGTCTGACGAAGCTGTACCCGAGGCCTTGCGGCTTAGGAAGTGACCCGGAAGGTGTGACGAGAATAGAGATTCTGAACCGATACAACGAGTCTGCCATGTGTACGGACCTCAACATCCAAAATCAGCACATCGGATTCACACAGGAAATGAATAGGCACTCAGCGTCTCAGAATTTTGCGACATACGTCTGACACATCCATTACAGTGTTCATACCCGGGCGAGCGTTTCGACCGTCGCGATTCCCGCCGACTCTGCAAAGCTTGAGGAAAACGGGCCCAGGAGAAGGGCCTGCGACTGTGAGCGCGGGTCTTCTCAGGGAACGACCGCTCAAGAGCCGCTTATCTGGTTTCAGAAGATCCGCCGGGAGCCAGGGCGAGTCTAGGGACCACTAGTGCATGAACTATTCTAATATGAGCATCCCGTGCTTCGAGTGGCGTTTATCCTGGATACTGTGTCGAATTTCGGAAATCAAGCTATGTAATTTCCCTTGCTATCCAGCCTGCTGCGGCGACTGGATTGGTACCGTGGCGAGGGATTGATTACAGACAGCAACGCCAGATTAACGCTCGAGCTTTGCTGTGCTCTGAGCTAGTTAAACGTTTCTTTTTCCCCAAATGAGCGTGATATCCCCCCTTGGTGCGTACCCACCAGAATCAGCTTGTCACTCGTATTACTGCTATCACAATCACAGTGCGGTATACATGCTGCATTGTGACGAGCGGCGGGGCGCCATAGGAGGGAATGGGGCTAGAATGATCACATTGTCGTGCTGGCGAGGGCATTGGGTCAGGTCCACGCCAACTCGTCTATCCCCTGCCATCCAGGCTGAAAGAGTCTGAGCCCCTAGGAATCCTGCTCACCCACCCATCCGCGATTCGTTCCGCTAGGAACTAAGCCTACTACCTGCTGCGGTAGCCCGCAGGTTGTCAGACAGCAGTGGCCGCCGCGCAAGCCCCATTCACGGTTACAAGCGATGGGGATGACCATGTGGAAGGCCGAGTGCAACTGATTCCGCTTTAGCGCCCAGAACACCGGATCACGTTCCTCGGAGCGGAATCTCTGTCACCAACTTGTTGCCCGTTTACGAGGTTCGAGGTGACCGGCGTTCCAGGAGCTTGAAGGCGGAGGAATAGAGCTGAGAACGCTAGATGCGACGCGAAGAGTTTCGAGCCACGTTGAGTCTCAGTTCCACGGTCCCTTGGCCATTTGTCACGGTGAGCCAATATGTTGATGTGTCGTCGTCTGGCGGGCCAAAAAAGCGAATCAACTGGTAACTGACCATCTGCACTGTCAAACTTAGTATCCCAGGAGTGATTCTACTCACCTTTTCCCTCAGACGTCGCGTTCGTCAGTCTGGATATGAGCAGGCGCACAATTGCGATCAAATCAGCGGCATCATCGCTCCCCGCGACGTCATTGGGCGAGCGCTTACTTCGAGCCTGTGATAGGGGCAATCGAGTTAGATCAGTGCACGCGATATATGTGACCAGAGAAGAGACGTAGGTACCGCGGTGCGGGGAAGCTCGTTATATGCGGTCTGAAATCGAGATCTTTGAGGTCAATAGGCCGGGGGATGTTGATCGTGTAAAGCAGGCAAGGCAGCAGAGTCGCGCTTCAATGATACAACCTATTTTTTCCCCCAAATTTACGCCCTTGCAGTGGTTATGATAGACTCATGCCAAAGGGACGAGGGTTTCTGACGTATACCGGTAATCAACACCGAGACGCGAAGCAGAGTAGGAGGTTTACCTCTGAGCAAAGCCCGCTTCGAAATTCTTCGACCGGCTCCAGAGAAGTTTATCGGAGAATCGCCTATTGTCTACTGAGCTTCCTCTGTGCCATAGCTGACGCACCTCATAAGTGGTACTCGTATCTTTACTTTGACGTTAGAGGAGATCTGGTGGTGTTTGCAGCTACGGTCAGGCCTCTTTAGCGTATGATAGTATGGGTTGTCGGAGTCCTGTCGAGGCATCCCGAGTACGCGTTTTAGCCTGACAATGGGTGCATATACGTGGCGCCAACCTTCATAAATAGAGAAACAGCGCGTCTTTGGGGTGACCGACGACCTTCAAGAAGATGAGGTTGTAGTTCGAGAGCAAGTTTGAAATCCGGCAACGATCAAGAGATCAAAGCGGCCGCGTTATTTGACAGAGTTTGTTCCAATGACGGCGTGTCCGAGTCACCTATCTCAACTCCGTACATTCACTACCCCTTCCACCATCACCACCACCACCACCCTCAGACTCTACGATTAATAGGGTGCAGCTATGGCCTGTAGCAGATGCCGCAGCACATACTGAAGCACCAGGAATGCAACGTCGTCAACTCAGTGAACCTCTCGCGGGCGAGTCAGTTTTTCCCACTGACTTGCTGCTCAAAAAGGGTGCAAGCGCGGACTTCAGTCTTGGAACCGTCGAGAAATATCCTTACTGTCCGGAAATTTGCAAAGCGAGGACCCTCATATATCTGGGAAAAGATCGCGCTGGCATCTAACAGCGCGCTACTCCTCCGCTCTCTTTCTGAAGCTATGGCTACACTCTGTGATTCATCCTTTGGTATCGATCTCAAGGATGGCTGCTCAAGGATGTTTGGGCTGCGGAGGATGTCAGATAATGGCGTCAAGCTCATCTTCTGCAGGCTGAAAGCCTCACGATCACGAACAGAGTCGACACGTTAGCCACCCACCGGACTTATTGGATCAGGATAGCACTTCAGAAGCCATGCGGCCTTGCACCTTACGATAGTAGAACCGAACTACGATTGCAGAGCAGACGTTCGAACAGAGGCCAGCGGATGCAGGATATTGACGCGCAACTCTTCCAAAGACTCTGTGTTCTCCTTCATCTTTCCTGGTCCCGATGATCGTGCTTTTTCGCTGGAGGTATGGCATCGTAATGGATGGTCATTAGCCGGTCGTGATCTGCTACTATACAGACGATGCGTGCGTATACAACTACTCGTACAACATTGTTTCAATGCTAATAATGATAAAGCGTGCTGGGTTTGTTATAAGGGGCCCAAAGGCGTTAGAAGGTCGAAGAGGGGGTTGGGGTATGCCAAGTGTTCCATGATGTGTTCCGTGACGGGGACCGCTGTTTGGACGGTAACCAGGGATTATCGCATCTGCTTTGGAAGATCTGTGAGTCGAGAGTCGCCGAATTGCAGTCGAGGGGAAACTCACCAAGTGCCATGCTGATGAGCCCGAGGGCGCATTCAAGCGATGGTGCAGTAAGGTCCGCCTCCACCCTGGCCGGAGCCGGGGTCCTCGTTATCGACGGGGACGTCCTTGGAGAAGACAACGCAGTAAGGTCCACCGCCAGTCTGGCCGCTACCGGGGCCTTCGGCGTCGGCGGGGATCTTGACGGTGGCGGGAGCCTTGTCGGAAGTGAGAGAGATGGTGGTGAAGGAGTCCATTGCTGGTTTGTTGCTTTGGATGGGATGAAAGAGCAAATTGCTGAAGAACGATCGTTGAATGTCTCTCGTATTTATACCTGGAGGGGCTCCGAATTTGGATGTTCCGAGTCCAAAGGAGGGATGGTCCATCTACGGATGAGCGAGTCAAGACAATTGTCTTGCGGCTACTCAACTATTGTGGCCGTCTAGGTCCGCCTTTGGCAGGTATGAGCTCAACGTTGAGCCCCATATCAAGAGCACGTCCGCTATGTCCTACAAATGTTCTATTGTTGCCGGTGACCAACATAATACCAATTCAACATGAAAAACTCGTGTCGGTCGCGGTACAAGGCACGAGCGAGGTGAGCTGTGAGCATCCTCACGCTCATGGTTGACCTTCGCCCTAACGGCAACTATCAGGCGTTGTAGACGTGAGTTGTCAGGAAGAATGGACTGGCGACAACTTACGGCAAAGGATAGGCGGAACGCAGATCGTCCTCAACTTTGTTCACAATGACATCAATAAACGAGGACCTCTTCTATTGTTCTCCCCTGGGCGCTTAATTTGGCGGTGCATCAATTGTATCTTTCCGGCGAAGGGGCTCATTAGGAGGCTTGGCACTGTCCAAATACAGCACCAGAAATACGGTAAATGAAGCGCGGAATACCGTGTGCGGGAGAACCAAAATGTGACTCTGAGGGCACAATAATGGCCCACGATTTGGGCAAACACAATGCCTCGCTCTTTGTGTGCTGATGTGCGTCATCCCGCCACTAGGCGAGATCGGTATGTCCTGGACCAGCACACGGGATATACCCGACGTCTGGGCAAGGTCAAGGCGATGACAATTGGTGTGTATTGTGAAAAACTGAATAGTTGTACCTACCCTCGCAAGGGCGGAGTGAAAATGTGAGATCTCCAAGAACGGCCACTTATCGATCGGCCCTTGGATCCATCGACAATGCTGGAGGTCCTTCCTCTACCAGCCATCCGCCACTCTAGATTTTTGGGGAAGCTCTATCCGAAGCTGCCGCCACAACTGCCGACAAACCCAGCACCCAGTCATAAGCCCACGGCTAGGGTCATCACCAATGTCATAATTTCCCGTGGATGATACCGCCGGAGACTCCCAAGAAATAAGATACTGTATATACATCGCAAGCATAACCATTCGTTGGACGCTCCACGTCCATTTCGCGTCCGTCGCATGTAAATCACTGAGCGTAAGCCACGTACTCGCTGCAATGCGAATGCGGGGCTGTTCTGATCGTCGCAGTGGGCCTAGGATCTTCGAGTGTTTCTACAACCTGCAATCACAATGTAAGAACGAGATCCAAAGCAAAATGTATCGACGGATGGAAGAATCTAAGAACGCACCTTCGTAACCGTAACCCCATACTCCAAATCACTCCTACTCGTCTTCTCACCAAACATACTTCCCGTAATCGACCGGTTCAGATTGACCGCATCGTCCAGCTCAAACTCAGAGTAATGCGTATGAGCCGAGGACGCAATGTGCTATATACGCACAGATGATTGGACATCAGCTTCATTATGCTCTCATAAAACGGCGAAGGGCAAGGAAAGTGCTCACCGAAGCCAAAGGTGGGATATACGCGGCTTCGGCACCGCTCCCACCACCTCGCCGATTACCTTGACCGCTTTGCCTGGCGTTTGAACCTTGAGTTGACTCCTTGAGGGTGGCTCGGGCATTCAGGGTTGAGAGAAGGCAATTTGCGTAGAGCTTCGAGAGTGCGAGATCCCATAGGAGCCATAGCGCCTGGTGGCAACCCACCTCGCGGAGGACCATTCTCGTTCGACTGGTAGTTAGTACGTGATCAGGGCCTGGCGGCCGCCCTTGGGGCGGGGGTCCACCCCTCGGAGGGCCGGCGTTGGGATATTGCTGACCAGGAGCAGGAGGGTATGGCTGTTGGTATGGCTGACCCTGAGGAGGATATATTTGAGCCTGCGGGGGCGGCGGTTGGTATTGTTGTTGAGGGAACTGCTGGGGTTGGGGAGAACCAGGTCCCCTTGGAGGGCCTTGGTAAGGCTGCCCATTCGGGCCATTCTGCATTGGAGGTCGTCCACCNGGAGGTGTTTGCCCATTGAACCCATTGTATTCTTTCTGCATGACCTGCTGCTGCATTTCGTATTGCGGGCCCTTGATTGGCATCTCAGCCCGCCTGCCGGGAGGAGCGCCACCTGCGGGAGTCTTGGTCAGGGAGCCCCGTCTCCCTGACTCGCGCTTTTTGGCCTCCAGCTCGCGTTCACGCTGCTCCTTCTCCTGCCTCTCCTTTTCTGCCTTTTCCTTAGCCTCCTTCTCTTTTTGTTCCTTCTCTTTGGCCTCTTTCTCCGCTTCGGACTGAGCTTCTGGCGACTGAGTCGCAGCCTGGGCCTTGTTAATGACGCCCAAATACCAGAACATCAGGTTGCTGATCAAGACTTGCTCGTACAGCGGACGTCTCGGGTTCGCCAGTTTGATGTGGCTAAGGCGGTAGATAGCACGCTCCACGTGAATCGGGTAACGAGCAAAGTTGGGCGACCCTGGAGCCAAGCCTGGTGACGACGGAGGTGGAACATAGTTCTTGGATGACTTTGAAGCACCTAGCAACGCTTGTGCCGCCTCTCTTCCAGCAGAGTTCACTACCGGAACAGCATCGTCCTGCTTCTTCTTGCCACCAAATAGAGACCCAAAGAAACCTTCATTCTTCTCCTTCTCCTTTTCAGCGGCTGCGTGCTTCGACTTCTTGCCTCCCTTATCTCCTCCCCACTTTCCAAACAGTCCCTTCTTGTCCTTCTCCTTTTCTTTCCTGTTATGCTGCTGAGGAATTGGTGCAAGGATATGAGGAGGCTGGGGAGATATGAGCGGGGTGGGAGGTTGCTGCTGTTGAGCTTGCTGCGGCTGAGGAGGGAAGGAAGCAGCAGGTTGAGGAGGAGACTGCGGGGTAGGCGGCTCGATCGTCGGGGAGCGGTGTTCTAGGGGCGGGGAACAGGAAGGCCGTCCGAAGGTTGAGTCAGGGTGATAGGCTCAGATTGCTGAAGAACAGGAGCCAGGGCCTCGAGCAGCGATGGCTGAATCTCGGGGACGCTCAACACCGGCTGTTCAGGCAGTCGAGGAGTCGCTGAGGGTGTAGGTTCGGGTGCTGGAGTTGCGGCAACTGGCGTAGCAAATGGATCCTCTTCCTCATCCCGTGCATATGCGTCAAAGATGGAAGCCTCTTCGCTGAACGAGTCGGGGCGATTGTGCACAAACCCATCATCCGACATGGTCTGCCGCCGAGGAGGTGAGAGTGTCTCATACTCGCCGTTCTCACTTGAAGACAGTTCGCCGGACGTACGCCTTCCTTCTGTGGAGCTCCTCCTCATCCGCCTAGACGATCCGAATCGATGTCCCGCACCGTCTCCTGGCAAGCCGGGTTTACGAATCTTGGTCCTTGCAGCTCTTCTCAAGATTTGACCTGGAGGTGGGACGATAATGGGGGCATCGGCTTCATCTCCCAAGTCGGGCATAACATCCATGTTCTCAATGGCTGTAAACCAGCAAGTGTCAATATATCATTACTCGAGACATGGAAAACCACGGACCTGTGGGGGACATATTGAGACTAAGACTTCGACGCAATACATTCCGTAGCTTGCTCGAATCAGCACTCAGTGTCGCCTCCTCTGCCAGCTCCTCGAGCTTCTGCAAGTCGCTGATGGTGAGCTGCGGCACCTTGTTGCGAGCAAAGCTGGCGTTCCTCCTCAGGGGCACTATGTTTTCATCCTCGACGTGGTCGCCCTCCTTGGGCTGGTATTGTCTGCTAAGCATCGACCGCTTCCGAGATAAACTCGATCGTGACGAAAACGAGGCCGCCCTGTCCATGGTGCCATCCTGGCCTTCACCGGCTGGGGGATTCCTGGCATGCTCTTTGAGGAACGCCTTGAACTCTGCTGGAGCGATTTCGGGGTGTACGCTTGCTGGTACCCAGAACAGGTGAAAGGGATCGTCAGCGGGGTTGTTGGGGGTGGAGATCTCGTCATCGAGCGTCGAGTCTGTTGCGCCGCTGGACGAGCCAGCTGCAGTCGATGAGCCGAGGCTTGCGCTGTCACTTCCTGCTGACTTGGGCTTGCCAGGAGACCAATACCCTGCGGTGGGGGACGAAGGAGGCGACTGATTCGGCAGGTCAGGGTCGATAGCGAGTGCTCCTGGATTGGTTGAGCGACGGCGTATGTCCCTGAGTGCTTCTACCTCGCGCTGGATTTCGTACTCTGAGGGCTGGAGTGTGCGGGCTGCCATCGGAAACGACTGTGGAGGTCAAGGAGAGATTTTGGCGGGGCTGGATGCCGAGTGGCGTGGAATGCGCTGTTCGAGCACCACGAGGATGGCTGGCGCTGTGAGGAAGCGAGGATGAGGATGGAGCGGTCGGAAGGTTGGGGCAAAGGACAAGGACCTGGCGGCCAGGATGAAGCTCGTTTGGTGAGCAAATTTGGTAGTCAACTCCGAATGTCCGGCGCCCTGGACTTGAGCCGCACCTGGGCGACTTGCTCACAACACTCAACAGCGCACAGAGGCGACTTTCAACATGAATTGTACTATTCTACACTGCTCCAGACCGCAGAACACGGTGAACTGTCGTAGTCGACAGCAGAAATGCATAGGCTACAGGTATGGTGCGTGGGACCCCCATCAATGAGGTTGCCTCATCGCGTGCGTAGCACTGGCCTCTTTCCGCAGCTCCTGGATAACAGCCTGTTGCTAAGCGTCAATACAATGAACGAGGAATACAAAGCAACTATGACAGACAGCCAGAGCGTCAGGATTTACCCCGCTTTCAATCAGGCCGACACAGGTCGCAAGGGTCTCCTTGTCCAGCTGGGTGCCAAGCAACTGGGATATCTCGTACAGAACTGATCCCATTAACGTAACGCCCAGCGATCTTCCTCAGTCTGACTCACTGTCGATGGTCTGCTGTGCGGACGCGTTTCTCTCCGCCTCCTTGGACGACATGGCGGCGAGCGGCGAAGGCCCCGTCNAACGGGCGCTCCCAACCAAGTAGNANGTTCCCACGAGCATTACCAGCAATTTCACTTGNNTTCATCTCTTNCTCATANCNCCCATGGCTCCTGCTTCAAAACCTGCAAAGAAGTCCGCTGGCGGCAAAAAGGAAAAGATCTTCCANCCATCTTCAAGAAAGGCTGGACAGCTCGCGCGNAAAGCGCTCCGGACAGACAAGCTGAAGAGCTTGGCGGCAAAACGGAAGGAAAAGAATGGGATGGAGGGTACGAAGCTTCTGTTGTNTCTGGCATCTCNATTGCTAACAAGAGGGGTACNAGCTAATGTATATGCCTACTTCTACTACATGTTACCAGAAGAGGGAGTTCTNANCCTTCCACAACTGCANGAACTCATGCGCGAAGGCTGGTTCTCAAGACANGANGAAGAANTGGCTNCTGAAAAAGCTCAACGGCGTCCAGGCCGNCCAAAGAGCAAAAGGGAGGCNGAGTTGGAGGANGAAAAGNNGAGNGAANCTGAGGAATATCGNACAGGGATNGGTGAGTNCGCCTCGTCTCTCTTCNATACCAATCGCTCATCTTCNCGNCACAGAGGTGATCGACCTCACGCACGAAGACAACGTTGCTCTCTTCNGGAANTGGGACCAGAAGGAAGTTGCATACATTGATCTCNTGCGCTTNATCCGTATATTCAGTGGAGAGCCTGAACGTTTTGTTGTGTCGCGGCCAGGCAAACATGTTACGCTCACCAGCAACAATGCAGATCAGGTTATGGATGTGGAACAGGCATAGGTTGCTGCCCTGATGTACTGTCTGCNCACCCAAAAGTCATCATTTGACCATCCCTCNTCATCTCCANNGTCCACCGCCGGCGGCGAGCGGGCTACNCNTTTCTACCATCATTCATGATCTTTCGNCNCNCATCGACNACNGGNCGGACTCCGACGTGTTCAGCGCGCTCATACTGTCGNCATGTACACCCGTGCCGCAGNTCGNTAGCAACCCGCACTCAGGGTCACTGTCATGTTATTCTNGAAGATCCAGCCCANGATATGCAACAGTGAGCATTCACNGACCCGCACTTNGGCGGTGAACCGCTGATCNCTCCTAGCCTTNGACTAGAGCTACGCCACTGNGCACCTTCAATGATTTTCAGNGCCAGGAGAGCATNCNAGNCTCTTCCTGAGNGCAACGTCATTCAGCGTCATGCACGCCTGNTCACTTGCCCAGTTTCTATCGGCCAATGCGGATCGTTGACGACGGTAACCTAACGCGCAAANCCGTGGAGCGCCCATAGGCGCCCGCTCTCCCANNTCGACGCGTCTAGATCTCAGCTGCNCGTCCGCCAAACTTCCGCCTTGCACCTGGTATATGAAGCGCTTCCTNACATGNNCGACGCATCCAGAGTCTTCGGNCTGTTCANGTCTATTCTGGATTCACTATCGAGAACAAGGTTACGACTGAACGGTCCGAGTTCCTACGCCATTACAAAATCCGCCCNGCTTCTNGNACCAGGTTTAAACTTGGCTGCAAACAAGATGAAANTCGNTTTCTCCGCCGAGCTTNTGGNCCGACCGTATTCTGCAAGNTGGCNACGGGAGGTTGGCGCGGTGTTTCGATAAGTGCCCGAGGTTGCAGTCTTTGGAAGAATGACGCCGNTGGATTCCCAGAAGGTGTCGATTCTGAGATAATCCAGTAAGCAAGTTAGGAACNCGTCTCTGCCGGCGTTATTAGCACGAGGCGTGGANCTTGAATCGCTGAGTTGANGNTGTNCTGAGNNNTGCCTATGCNNAGCACGGATTGTGNACTTTNAGGNTGNGTNCTAGCGAGCATACCTCGCCCNGGTGTANTCATGCGACAAGCGCCCGAGGACGATCGCGATGATGATGCGCCTCCAAGTCTTTGCACCTGCCAAAAGCGACGTCGGCAGCATTTGGCATGGCGGGGGCATTTGTTGTGATGTGATTCGAGGTCCCGATCGCCCCTGTTGTTGACCTCCATGTATATAATGCCCAGCCCAATGGACCCTATCGACCCTTTCCTACCCTCTCCGCCTCAGACCCTCCTCCTCGTTCCACCGTCTGCCCTGCCCATTACCCTCAGTTTCATCGCATCGGCAGTCAAGTTTTTCCAGGAACTACCAACGTGCCTGATTCGAAGCTCGTTCCAGACCCTTGGAGTCCCGGCCGCCCTCCATCGCAATTTCAACAGGCGCCCTTTNTGCAGCGCGAAAAACGCAACATCGCACATCTAATANNNTAATCTTTTCTTTGATACCGTCATCATGAGTCGAGAACCTCCCGCGACAGTCCTCATCGTGCGTCTAATAGGCTGTNTCATTAGTGGCGTGTAGACTGACGTTGGATAGGTAGGAGGCGGTCCAGCTGGCCTTGTCCTTGCCCTCTCNCTGCTTCGGAATGGNGTTCCCGTNCGGATAATCGAAAAGAGTTGGGCTCCGCGACTTGGGCAGCGCGGGGCNGGTATCATGGTGCGCTACACCGATCGNCTCTCTNCACCATGTCTCTGAACCTGCNGCGATAGCCNCGCTCGCTAGAGCTNTTCAACCACTTACGGATGGTTGAGCCCGTCCTAAAACGAGCTATACACATCCCAATGGTGCGCAAGTACAAGCTCCCNGGGGGCGTGGAGGTNGCGCATGAATTCGCCATGTCCCCCATCGCCAACCCAACACCCACCAANCCCTTCGTCAGTTTCCCGAAGCCCTCGACCCTTAACATGNTGATTTACATTGGATTACGGCACACTCNCAGCTGAATCCCATGCTCCTCGGCCAAGACATCCTCGAATCTATTTTCCACGATGAACTCGCGCAGCTTGGCTGNAANGTCGAGAAAGGCACGGAGCTCGTCTCCTTCACACAAAACGCTGACTACGTCGAGGTNAATCTCGTCAAGCGAGGTCCGAATGGCGAGGGCGAAGAGAAGGAGACTGCCCGGTATGAGTGGATGGTCGGCACGGACGGGGCAAAGGGTATGGTCAGGAAGCAATTGGGNCTNTCGTTTCTCGGCGAGACGCGGACGGTTGAGAACTTCGTTGTTGGGGACATTTGCGTGGAGGGGCTCGATTCCAAGGTCAGTTGATCTTCCAGTANGCTTCGGTTTTCCCTTATTAACGTANCTCCCGANCAGTACTGGCATATGTGGGGCGACGCATCGGAGGTCTTGTGNGTCTATTTTCCTGGACNAGCTTNATCATCGCCCNGCTATCTTACTANCCNTGTNGCTTNGNTNCTTTTCTTAGAGTCAGTCTCCGGCCTACCGAGACGATAGGACTTTTCAATTTTNTAATCGCGGGTAGAAATATCAACCANGCCCAGATCGCGGGCAGCCANGATTCNGTCCGAGANTGCTTCAGGCAGCACACGGGCAATCGGAAAGATCTCAAGTTCGGAGTAATGCCCTGGATGTCTTACTACACGTCAGTACTTCAGTCTGCCTTCCNTNCTGCCCAGTCCAAAAGCTTACGCATGTCCACCGCAGTCCTAATATCCGCATGGTCGAGTCGTTCCAGAAAGGNCGGGTCTTGATTGCTGGAGGTTCGTTTGNTANNCTCGCGGTTATCGCTTCGTAATTAATGNCCCTGGNATTCAGATGCTGGNCATGTNCANAGTCCNACNGGCGGCCANGGNGTTAACACCGGTATCCANGACTCCTTCAACCTNGGCTGGAAACTCGCACTAGTCGCAAAACGNCTCGCNCGNCCATCCATCCTCAAATCCTACACCGAAGAGCGNATCCCNGTCATCGCCGAAATGCTGAACCAAACCACCGAGCTCCTCAACCGCACATTCAACGGCGCAGCATACGGAGAATGGCTNGAAAACGGTGGNACACTCTTCCAACTGGGAGTTAANTGNCGCTGGAGTCCCATTGTCATGGACGAACGTAAAGCTCTCGAGGCGGCGAAGGAGGCNGAGGAGGATGCNTTGATGGAAGACTACGAATTCTANGGNGATGAGAANATNGATTCGTATGGTACGGATTTCGACGGGCGCTTACGAGCGGGAGACAGAGCGCCGGACGCTTCGGGACTCGTGAAATACGGCACTTCAAAACCTTTCCTCAANACCTACCCCTTGTTCCAGATNTTCGCAGTNACACACCATACNGCGTTGCTCTTCGCCGANTTTGTGGAGTGCGAGGAGGTGTTGAAGGAGCTTCGGCGTTATCCCAAAGATTTGGTCAAGTCTGTCGTTATCGTACGGCGGAGAAGACCTTGNCCNCCNGGNTCNAANCTTGCNGATTANGTCTTGGAGGANTANGANGGCCATGCGTACGAAGCGTACACCTCGAGCGTTTGTGGNCTGGTCCTTGTTCGTCCNGATGGNATGGTTGGGGCGATCCTGCGTGATGNCACGTCCCTCCGCAAGTACTTCCAGAATCTGCTTGCCGGCAAGTAGAGGCTNCGTNTTATATCTGGTTTATCTCACCATGGTTCCCTTGCATCGTACCATACTTCACCCACCTAATATNNAGACATCATGCAGCATGTTGTACAAACTATAAGCATCTCACAANAGACCACGAANACNTACTNNTTCAACNANGTAATTTCCAGGGNTACCNNCGACGAGCCGCNGNGCGATCTCTTTCTGAAGGTAGNGNAGTCACACAACATCGCAGTCACACTCNAGGATCTTACTAAANTCTCAGANTCATGAAGAGTNACTCAAGATCTCGACTGAACAGTCATNNAATAGTGTGCTGCATGGAATGGTTTCATTGCAGAGGCGCCGCGATAGACATGAAGCTAANGATATCTAGACAGCGGGGGGCTTGGTGCCGGGGGTGAAGGCGTAGGTGAGGCCGCACTTGCCGCAGTACTGGCGGTCCTTGTGGAAGGCCATGAAGATACCAGCACCGCACTCAGCNGANGGNCACTCGCGGCGGAGACGCTGGATCTTGCCGTCGGAGTCGACCTTGTAGTACTTCAAGATGGACATCTTGACCTTCTTGCGCTTGTGCTTGATCTTCTTGGGGGTCTAGTGGGAGGATGNGGGTAAANGCGANGAAGNGNGNGGNATTGGNAGGANGGGGACTGACGCTGTACTGCTTCTTCTTCCTCTTCTTGGCACCACCACGCANACGGAGCACCAAGTGNAGGGTGGACTCCTTCTGGATGTTGTAGTCGCTCAAGGTGCGGCCNTCCTCAAGCTGCTTTCCAGCAAAGATCAATCGCTGCTGGTCGGGGGGAATTCTGAGGACGACGTCAGACAACGAGCAGATATCGTACTAGGTGGAACTCACCCCTCCTTGTCCTGNATTTTGGCCTTGANATTATCGATGGTGTCCGAAGACTCCACCTCCAAGGTGATAGTTTTACCCGTGAGGCTGCATGGGGGCGTCAGGGCCGAGCAGAACGAGAGCAACGACGGCGACGTACGTCTTGACGAAGATCTGCATAGCGGACGCCTTCGTCTGTCCAACGAACTAAACGGTGGAGTCTTTGACAGAGGCAAGAGCCGGTAAGAGACCAAGAGACCCCTTGCGCATTTTATCGACAGCTTTGTCAGCTTTTGTCGATGGCCCGTGCGCTTGGAAATAAGGTTTGGGTCACGAGAGCGTGGAAGCCCCATCAGGCTGAGCGCGTCGCGCGCGACGCGTCTCAGGTATGGGCCACGTGCTCAAAAAAAAGCCAGCAATTGGGTCAAGCCTGGCTTGGACTAGATCTCCGACTACAAAATGGCTGCTCAGTGGACAAAGCCCTCGACCCGCCCCGATCCCATTGAGGACCTCGTTTCTGGCGTCGGTACGCACCTTGGCCCTGCACAGGAATTATCTTGTCAATTTTATTCTGCCAGACCGGTACAATCCCTCCAATGTCGGCATTTTGGAGGATTACCTCTATCACCAGATCCGCAGCGAGGAATACGATCTGCTTGCCAACCTGGCTATCCTCAAATTGTGCATGTCGTTATCACCCATTACCTCTCCGTCTCTTACCCATCTTGCAGGTACCAGTTCAACCCCGACCTTTACAACCCCGACGTTGTGATCAACATCCTCCTCAAGGCGCTCGCCGCATCCCCCCTCCCCGATTTCAACCTTTGCACATCTCTCTTCTGGACGAACGGACGACGCCAAGCTCGCTGGACGAGCCCGATCCCCTTCCACACACCCTTCCCCTCCTCAAAACCCCTTCAAAGCTTGCTCTATCGCTGCCGCTTCCCTGCCTTCTGGCAGACTTACCACTCAGAAGAGTTTGAAACCCTTCGCGACAACTACACTGTCGAGGTTGCTGGCTTTGAAAACTCGATCCGCCAGGTGGCCATCCGTGCAGTGACTGCCACCTTCACCCATGTCAGTTCGCAACGATTGGGATCTTACCTCAACCTTCAGGGTCAGTGTCCCCGCTTGTGCCAAGCATTCATTCTTACGCCTATGTAGGTGCCGACCTAGCGAACTATGTCAAACAACTTGGCTGGACTGTCGACCCTGCGACTGGCAATATCACCGTTCCTCCGAACCCCGATAACCAGATCGAGGCGACCGTTGTCCAGGAGCAAATCAAGCTTCCTCGTAAGCTTTCATCGTCGTATCTCTGCCGCTCATGTCCTTACCCAGCCCTGTCCGATGCAGAACTGACAAAAGTCATCTCACACGCTGTGAAGGCCTAGTTTCCGTCCTACTGTCTAGATACAAAACGCATGGTATGCGATGGTATATATTGAGCAACACAACTACGGGGGTCCCAGAGAATATTGCTAGTGGGGTAACGGGCTGGCGCGGAGACTCGAGAGTCCCAGCACGATAGCGATACAGCATTGGCGAGAACTGAGAGCATACGGTTTTGAACATCATGAAGCAGATACGAACGCTGCGGCAGTACCCCAGATGGCCATTACCACCCCGGCGAGCATAACAAACGCGTCGAATGCGCCACACCTCCTGTCCACCGTCACCTTGGCTGCGACTGGACCAACAATGGCCAGCATGAATGCAGAGAAAGAGCCAAGGAAAGCCATCATAGAGCTGAACTCTGGGATGGAGATGGAGACGAAGACGGAGAGGCAGGTTATGCCTATACGCTGCATGATAGCCAGCATCTTCTTGAGTACAACCGCGCGTCCAGACGGGGCGATCCTCGACATGTCGTTGGGCTTCGCCGCCAAGTCTTCTGGCGACGACATGGAGTTGTGGTCTATTCCCAAGAGTATGTCGATTGTGGTATTCAACTGAAGCAGGACGTGTCAAAATTGAAGACCGCCGTGCACGAGCGAAACAGCACTGCTTACAGGTTGGGAATTCAATCCGAACTTCGAGCTGTGGGGAAACGTCAGCATGAGAATGGCGATATCTGACAATCACTTACATAGGACTGACGACAAGGAGCCACAAACAGACCTTGTTGATAAAAGGGCTGAACCCAGGGGTGACCATGAGGTCTACGCTAATCTATCGCTATTGTAAGACGCGAGAGTGTCATGGACCTGGATGAAGGGCGCTACCTCGTCGTGAACAGAGTCTCCAAACATGAGGTATCCTGCAGCTCCGATAGCCATATATATATAACCGATGCAAAAATCTGAAGATTAGACACNTCAGTATTTGAGGACCGAGGGGTGGAAACTGCCACCAACGAAAGCCCAGTTGATCATGCTGTCGAATTGCGATGGATCNATCATGTCTCTCGCAAGNGAAGGTATCACAGGGTGGCCGGAAAACTGTGACAATGTGAGCACAGGTGTGAGGAATTAGGAGTGGAAAGGTTGGCATACTCCTGCCATGAAAAGGCCGAACGCGATGCCCAGCTTGTTCAAGTCCATTACTCCAATATTAGTAGGNGCAGGGTCCAGGAGGCTACCCGGGGCNGTTTTCTTCGTGAAGCCATCGTAAAATATGACGAAAACGAGCAACAGAGTCGAGACAATNCCCANAATCGACGTGTACGACAACAGGGAAAGAGGAAGGAAAACGGTTGGAATTAGACTGGATCCACCTTGCCTGTCAGCTTCGTTTGGCTAATAACACAGTCNGAACTGACACTCACACGACCAGAATTCCCACTTTGTAAGTGTTCGCAGAATAAGCCGGGATGAGGGCATGGATTGAGTCGCCGTATAATGTTACGAGGATGACACTGTAGACTTTGTAAGAAGATTCCGATTCCGTTGACGAGTGAACCGATGACCTACGTCACAGTGAACAGCTCCAGACAGAACATCCCACTGATTAGCACAGTCGCCTTAGGTCCGAAAGCCTTCCTTCCGATATCAGAATACGAGCGAAGACGAGGGTCAACCAAAATCATTTTCGCTAAGATCTTAGCTCTGTGATGACAGAAGTCAGCAGGAGAAGGTCGGAGCTGTCACATCGGAGAAACACNACTGACGTATAGCATGAGATGTATGCATANGAGATAACAAGGATGGTTCCCATAATCCATCCAGAATATGCAAATGCCAGAGGTTCCGACAGCATTCCGATTCCAAGCAAGATAGCTATNGAGTTGAAGAGCTAGTATCGGCAGCATCAGCGACTATCCAAAGGGCCGACGCAGGAACCACTAACCGTTTGGCCGTAAGTGCTCCTCCCAACGTATGTGTAATGTATCGACTTGTGAGAAGTCTCAGAGATGTTNGTAAGCTTTCCGGTTCAGGAGAGGTGGCGGGCGCCAGCAGGGCTGTATCCTGGGTTCCGTAAGTCTTTACATCGGCCTGGTTGTCTTGAGGTTCCAACCGTATTGACTGTGGCTCGGATTTCTTTCTCGACAAAAGGGGAGCTTGTTCGTCTACGCGAGCCGTTCCTCGACGGGGTATACGCGGGCGACGAGCGTGGCGGACCCAAGACTCGCTGCGGGTCGGGGACCTAGGAAATTCCATCACTGGAGTTAGCAGGTTCTCCTCGTCGTCTTCCTGCTCCTGATCCCAGTCAAAAGACGTCACGAATGTCTCGTCTCCATGTATCTGGACGTGGTGTACGGGTTCGTCTTCGCCTTCCTCGTCCGACTCGGGAATCGGGATCCTCCGCCTAGCCCCCGCCTCCTCATCCCAGTCATCATCCTCGAAGTCGGATAGTTCCGAATTGGGCGCGACAGCAGAGCCCGCAACCAGATATTGTGCACGACGGTCTATCGGTCAGCAGGGATGTGGTCGAAAGGCGTGCGAAATGGTGAGTGGAATGCGCCGATAGGAGGAGGGCCGGAACATACAAGACTCGAAGGCATCCGAGAACGCGCTGCCCGTCGCGCTGACAGCAGAACCGATGGCGAATGACGGCGTGCCAAAGGACATGGCAAGCGATGAGCGCTGTACAGAGCTGGTTGGTCAAAGAACAAGGGAGACTCGCCGGGCTCCAAACTGCCTCAATCAAACTGACGCGCTCTGCTGTGGTTGGAGCAGTGATATAGCCATTCTTATCTCTTGCGATGCCGGCTAAACAAGGAGAAGCTCCGAAAAAGGATGCGGTGAGCAATACCAGTGGTTATGGGAAATGAACTGTCCAGAATCTTCGGGTAGAGATCAGAAGAGGATATGGCTATTCGAACCCACAGATGCGTTCGTACTGGTCGAGAACAGGTTGAATTGGGAAAGAGCGCCCGTTCATATCCGCTGTGAGAGCCTTCTCGGCATTACCCGTTCACACCCACCCTAAGCGGCTGAAAGAAACCTATGACTCGCAAAACAGATTCATGGGAGATAAGAGTCGTAGACTAGTACAGAAGATACGCTATCGGAGGACCATGGTGGGTATGCATCGATGCTGAGATACTGCCGCTTTGCACAATAAGTTCAAGGTTAGAAGGAGGCCATGCATGTTCTACGGGAAAAGATTGCAGAAGGATAGGGTAGAAGTGAGAGGCGAAGGCGCTGTTTAAGGCGAATCATGAGGCGTTGATAGCTTTGCGATTTGTCCACAACATGTATGGTTCGCGGGAGAGATCGACCGCCGCCGTCTTGGTGCGAGCGCTGCGACGTGTATCGGTATTCTTGGCATTCGTTGTCAAGTCCTATATCGAGAGATAACAGGCGGTCATCAGTACCAATTGAGAAGTTAAGGTAGCGATTATTCTGACCGCAATACGCTTCTTCATGCCCGCTGTGATATGTGGCAACCATTTAGTGATGACATTCTTTAATGCAAGCTCCCGTTGGCCTTTTGGATTTAACCAGGCAAGCAACTCCTCGACCTGCAGTCACAAGATTAGAATCGCTTCGATAAAATTAAGCGGAAGTGTCAACTGACCTCTTCTACTTCAGAGTAGACGCCCCACTCGCTCGGGTTCAGACTGCCGTCTCCGCCTTCCTCTTCCAATCTTCTCTCTTCAAGGCTCTCGTGGTCGTCTCGCTGACCAAGAAGGTCTATGTCAAACTCGCTGGGGCCTTGAATGAAGATACGACCAGTGCCATACTGCACCTGGCCACCATTCCCAATGAGGGATGCGGAACCCATACCGTCGAACCACCAAATACGATTATAGAAGCGATCGCGTCCGAGCGGCTTAACTCGTACAGCACCGAGCAATTTCCTGAAATCCCGCTCAATGCCTTCCAAGCGTTTATCCAGCTTGGCCATTTCGTCATCTAAACGACGGCGCTCAGCCATAGCTTGCTTGATAGATGCTTGCTTTGCC
Organism: Coprinellus aureogranulatus; assembly: GCA_027627275.1. Taxonomy (NCBI): domain Eukaryota; kingdom Fungi; phylum Basidiomycota; class Agaricomycetes; order Agaricales; family Psathyrellaceae; genus Coprinellus; species Coprinellus aureogranulatus. Next base: position 22,210 of record JANDKE010000342.1, read on the forward strand.
CTCGCCGCCTCTCGTTCCTTAGAATGCCCAAGAGATTTTGGACGAGCTATTTTGTCTCAGTAATGCGACATGGGGAAAATGCCTTGCCTTACCTTCGGAAACATCAGAGAAGTCGTCTGGGTCTTGCATCGTCACATCTTCACCGGTACCATTCGGGGTCCCTGCCTCTCCTTTAGTCTCCTCAATGAGACCATTCATCTCCTCGACACTACCGTATTTGTCAGGATCTATGGAGACAGGGCAAGATTTGAGTTACTCACTACTGCTTCTTCATACGGTTGACCTCGATCTTTTCTTTCCGAAGCGCAGTTAGCTGCTCTTCGCACGATTCCATGTGCGTATGGATGGCCTTGCTGGATATGGCAAGGTTGCACATGAAAGACAGGATAACAATTCGTTCTTCCGGGCTCAGCGAATAGTACCGCTCGCGAGGGGATGCTGGGACCTTGAGGATTGTGGATGAGGGGGTGACGCTTCGGGAGCCAGACGCCATCGACATGGAGTCATCATCGTGTTCAGGTGCAAAAAGGAGCTTCGTAAGGATCCGACGTATGTGAGGGAAGTTGCCTAGATGTGCGTGCTAAATGGGAGGATGAATTAGAGGACGTGATGCCAATCAAACAGCAAGCACGTACATCCTTGAGACAGCCAACGACAGCTTCTTCCCATCCGTCTCGACCTTCAGAGAAGCGAAGGGGGACACGTTCCCAATTATTTCCACAATCTGCCAAAGCCGCAACCAGGGTAGGCACATCGACGCCGTAGGGCGCTTCATCATCAAGCCCTTGCTCCTCACGTTCCTTGTTTGTATTGAGTAGCGATACGACGCAACTATGCCTCACGAACGGCACAGTCCGGAGGTTGTAGACGAGAGTCGAGTGCACTTCAGCAAGAAGAGCACATGGAAGATCAGCAACCGAATGTCGGATCGCTTGCTCAAACTCGTCGAGCGTGAAGACGGAGAGATGAAGAGGATGGCTGAGCACTATGTGAGTTGACCGCAAAGCAGATAAGACCGCAAGGAAATCTCACCCATAGACAACAAGGAAGTTCCACGCCATGAGGAATGACTCGAAAGCGCCAGGGGTTTCGTTGAAAGGAAGGATGGCTCGATTCGCTACTGGTCGCTGGAGCCTAAGAACACCGGCCTTCTTGTCCTTATCGTTCAGTCGGACATCCAGGTCCTCAGTAGGATAACGAATAGGCTTCTTCTTTTTCTTTTCAGCAGCAAGTCTCTCGGCCTCTTCCTTCGCCAATCGTTGTTTTTCAGCCTTGTCCCGGGCATCCTTTTCCTTTCTCTCGGCCGCTGCATGGGCTACTCTGGCTGCTTTGCAGCCCAAAGTCAGGCGACAGGTTCCAAGGCCAAAAAGTACGCTCACCTTTCTCTTCTTGAGCAGCCGTTAATTTCTTTTGCTTCTTGGTAGGTGGACCCTCTTTATCCTCCCAAGCCTTCTTGCGTTTATCAATCTCGCCTTTTTTGATCTCTTCTACGCCTTTCCTGGTATCTTCGGGCATGACAGAATCGACCCCGTAACGGGCGGCAATGATGGGCTTCACAGTCCACGGGGACGCAACAGCCGCATCTCTGTCCACACAGTCACGGATAAAACGGCGAAGGATAGACTTGGAAAAAGCAAGACGATCACGACTGTAGGTGATATGAGTGTATACATCTAGCGAAGGCAGCGGTCAGGACGTACGCCATCATAGGACTCTGCACTTCGACCATGCTGCCAACCAGCTTATTATCTTTCTCGGTCTTGCCACCCTTGCCCTTCTCATGACCTTTGTCTTTCTCGGGCTCTCCGACTTTCACCCAGTAGAAGTAGCGTTCAGGGTTGTCTTGGTCGATAGATTCCTGGAGGGAAATCTTAAGGTCTCCACCAATCGAGTGGGGATTTTCCTTGTCCAGGTTGTTGAGCTGAGACTCCTTGTAGTTGTCTCTCTCGTTCACGTCTGTGAATTTGGGGGGATAGACACGTTCAACTCGTGCTTGGTACCTAAAAAAGGTTAAGAGGGTCGGAAAGGATAGAAAAGCACGGGGAGACATACTTGGCACCATTCAGGTCCACAATCACGTCTATAAACATCTTAGAGTCATAGCAGGATGGTCACAACGTAGCAGCAGCAACTTACATTCACCCTTGAAATACCGGTCTTTGAAACGGTCATACACAGCTTCTACCAAATGGTCGAGACGTCCAACGACCTCTAAGGGAAAAGTATGGGCAGGGATATGGTGAGAAGATGCTGAACCACGTACGCCATTGGACAGCTTTGAGGACGGCAGATTTCAGCGGCTCAGGAAACCGTGAATGAAGAGTCCGAGCTTCCTGCCGTTCACTGTCAAGTGCTTGGAAGTAGTCGAGACCGCTTTTGCCAGTCACTTCACACTGGAACTGCTTGAGGCGGTAGAAGGACATCCGCGCAGCATACTCCCTGAAGGCCTGTCAGACATCGATGACGAAGGGTGGCACAAGGGTAGATACAGACTCATATGTTTCGAATATTTCGCCAGTGATATGGAGGTAGAAGACCTGGCGCTTAGGATCAGTCTTGACCGCCCTGAGAAGGTCTGGGGAGGGCTCTGTCAGGACAACACGCTTGCGGCGACAGGTAGGCATGTTGGGCGGGCAGAAAAGGAAGCAAGAGGGGAAGAAAGGGCGTGGAGGCCGTCTGGAACGCCGTCGGGGATTGCTAGGGGCGGCGGACGACGGGGAGGACGATGAGGGTGAAGGGGGACGAGAGAGGAGACGAGGGGGAGCTGAGGTGAGGAGGGAGGGAGAGCAACGTCGGTGGGATCCTCCTCTCCCTCAATCCCGCTCTCAATCCCTCAACTAACAGCCTACACAGCTCAAACAACCTCTCTCTCAACTGCTCCGCCGTCCCATCCTCCAAAAGATCAAACGACGCGTCCGCAGCGATGATACTGGCGTAACTCTGCGACGTTGTGTAGATGAGCGGGCGGGCGTAGTTGAGGAGGTAGGATTTGAGTAGGGGGGAGGTTATTATCACGGCTGTATCGCGTGCGTTTCAGTCAGCTTCCTTCAGATGAGGACATGAAAGCAAAAGAGAGAGGAACGCACCTCCACTAACACCCAACGCCTTCCCGAACGTATGCAACCTCGCAAGCACCCTGTTCTCCAAACCGAGCTCAGCGACCCGCCCCCTCCCCTTCTCCCCGTATATACCCGTCGAGTGGGCTTCGTCTACGACCAAATACGCGTTCTTCAAAGGGAAGACTTCGTCTAGGACTTCCACGAAGGATGTTAAGGGCGACAGTGTACCGTCCATACTGTACAGACTCTCCACACTGACAAATACACTCCTCTTCCCCTGTGCAAAGTCCCCGCCTCCTTCCTGAGCGTTCCTTAACTCGAGGAGGACCCGTCGGAGGTCTGAAGTGGAGTTGTGGGAGAAGGACAAGCGGAGGGAGGGAGGGACGCGGGAAGAGCGCATCCCGTCGTGTACGCTGGCGTGGATGTACTCGTCGTAGACGATCGCGTCGCCTGGTTGGGGGATGCACGAGAAGAAGGAGACGTTGGCGTCGAAGCCTGAGTTGAACAGTAGCGCAGCGCCCTCTTCCCTTTCTTCCTCTTCTTGCTTCCCTTCCTCCCCTTTTCCTCCCTGCTTCCCATCCCCTAACTCCCCATTACCTTCATTACCCACACCCACCCTTCCCGATCTCGTCGATGACGAACGCGTCCTAGAACCCTCGCAGAAAAACCTCCGCACCCGCTCCTCAAACTCCGCATGCGCCCGTCCATTAACGAGTAACCTCGACCCTCCACTCCCCAGTACATCCGGTGCTTCATGTAACTTTTTGAGGAAGAGAGCGCGGAGGTGCGGGGAGGAGGTGGAGGGCGGAGCAGGATAGACTGCAGAGGGAGCTTGAGTGGCAGAGGAGGAGGAGGAGGAATAGTGGTGGGTGTTTTGTTATGTAGTAGGCTGTTGGTGGTTTTGCCCAGTGACCGTGGTTGGCTTGAGCGAGTCCTGGCCCTGATGGAGTGCTGCGGCTGGTCGCAGTAAGTATATGTACGCCTACACCGCCTTTCTAGACCTGTTCCTCCCTGTATACTATAGGCCCCCATATGCCAATACCCTTTGAATATGCGAGTAAGGGCCACAAAGCTGGTTGTAGAGAGTGAGATCTGAGAGTGACCGAGTTAGGCAGGAAGCGTACACAATAGACCAAACAATGACCTCGTTGAATTGATGTGGTCACAGGCACGGCTCAAACTCGAACACCCACCTCATATCTCTTATTATCTCTATTCTCCCCTTATATCTCATTCCAAAGGACATCTATACGACACTTAAAGCTTACGTGCTCTATTCGACATTCTCATGCATCGATGGACGCAACCGAACAACAACAACAACACCACCACCACCCACGCTGCGAGGCTAGCCTTCATTTCCGATTCCGAGCAACAACGGAAGACGAGATAGTCCGGATGCTTAACGGGCTAATGACGTCCCTCCACATCCCCATACCCATCCTCTCACCCACCGACCTCACACCCTCGTTACTCTTCGCGATCCTCGAATCCCTCCTAGGCCAACGAGTCCCTCTTCCCCCAATCCCAATCCCAATCCCCGGTCTCAATCAACATAAGAGCAGGAGTTATGATACCGAAGGCAGAGAGAGCGCGGTGAAAGTCCAGAAAGTCAAGCTCTTCCTAGGGGTGCTGGAGACGGATATACTAAAGGAGGATGTGGGGCTGAGTACGGTCGACCCGAGGAGGCTTGCGGAGGGGGAGCAGAGGGAGGCGGGGTTCGTTGCGAGGGTGTTGTGTGCCGTGGGGGTTGAGGTTGGGG
>JANDKE010000343.1:0-27005 GCA_027627275.1 Coprinellus aureogranulatus
GTTCCTCACCTCCTCTCATTCTTTTCTCATCCTTCCCTTTACCTCATTCCCTCGGACGGGTGAATGGATGTGGGATTCAACCCGAGTATATAGAGAAGAAGGGGCCTGGAAAGCGCAGATGCAGACTCGGAAGAAGAGGAAAAGAGGCAAGAGGAGGGAGACAGGCACCGGACTCGGACTCGGACGCGCACCCGCCGGATTGCCGGTACCTCGGCCCCAATCGGAGTCCCAAAACCCGATAATGGGACGAATCTGGGGTAAGGGGGGTAGGACAAGCTTGGCTAATCTCGATCTCTCTCTCTTTCGTCCTTGCTCCCTTTCGGTTTCGTGCGAATCGTTTCCAGTCTCTCTCTCAGGCTCTCATCTCACAAACGAATTGAGTTGGTGTGTGTTGTTTACCCCACACTTGTCATTGACTCGGCGCAAACACAAGGACTGACTGAACGATAGGCAAGCAGACAGAAGGAAGGAAGGAAGGAAGAGGGGATAGTGTTGATAGACAATCTACCTCTCTCTCCATCTCACTCACTCATTCGCTCACTCGCTCACGCAACCACTCTATCTCCGGCTCACGACACCAAGACGCTACGAGACGAATTGGAAGAGGTTCACACACGCAGCACGCTCAAGGACGACGAGGGAAACGCCTATCATCGCACGCACTCGGTCAACAGCATCTTCCCTCTCACCACCAACCTCGTCCTTTGCTTTCCCCTTCCTCCTCCCTTTCCCCGTTCCCTTCGATCGATTCTTCGCACCAGTGTCAGCTCCTCCTTCAGCGTTGACGTCAACCTGGACCTCTCCCTGATCCTCATTCTTCTTCCTCCCTTTTCCTTTTCCTTTCCCCTTGGTCGCCCTCTTGGGTACTTCTGCACCGGTTCCAGGGGATTCAAGTTTGTCCTTCTTCGCCTTTTGCGACCGCTCTCTTTTACGGGCCTCACTGAGGAGTTCTACGGTCTTGATTTTGTCGATCGATCGAATGAAACGCCGGAATTCTTTGCCTAGTTGAGACGTAGTGTCTTCTAGCAGAATGATCGTCGCTTCGGTATGCATCCGATTTCGCAAGAGCATGCCAACGCGCGTTCAGATACAACAGTCGAAGGACAAGCTCGTTCAGTGGCTCAGGTAAAAGTCCTTGAAATGCAGGAATGGAACACTGGAGCGAATTAATGCGTCGCCATAGGTGTCAGGAGAACTGGAACTCACCTGAAGCAAGTCTTCATAGTCACGAGCTGCTCGCCTTCTCAATTGTGACACATTCGTTGAGAACTTGCGAATGGTTTGGTTGAATGTGGGCACGGCGCGGTATCTTCACCACCATGTTAGCATTCAGTTTGAATGTATGGCGTGCATCTCACCGTCTGTCTAGTTGGTGTACAAGAACGGAACCCGACGCCGATGCCTCCAAAACGCGAATGAGGTGGAGAAATAATGCCTTGAATACCCCGATTTCGTATTCATGCAAGATATCGACAACGATAGCGGAAAAGATGTTGAACCCTGTCCCAAACAAACGGCTGGAAAACGCGTTCTAGTGCGACGTTAGTTAGACGCGAGTGAAGCAGAATAAAGGTAGACCGACTACTATGGGAACACCCGAATGGGAGAGCAGCCGATATAAAGCATCACCTGCAACGGCCAGCCCACCCTGGATGGCTGCTCTGGCATTCTCGACCTCTTTCTGTCGAGAGACACTGTCGACTCGCGGGTTGGCCTTGTTGAAGGCGATGTCTTCAGCTGAGCCCATCCTGCCGAGGTCCTTCTTCTTGACGAGGCATACTGGGCATGGACAGTCGCTGCGACTCTTTATCGTCGCAATCAGGACTCTGGGAGTTGACTTGATCATTAGTGGAATTGTATAGATTTATGTGAAGGCATGCTAGACTTGCTTTTCGGGATAGTCCGCGGAATAAGTGAATATCCGGATGAAAAATCTGCGCATTACTCCATCGCTGCATTCGATTACAATACCTTCCACGATGGCTTTCAGGAGCTCATCGTCGAGGATAATTACCCACTGTGCGTGGTATAGCTCACGATTGAGGTGCGCCGCGAGGTTGGGGGGTACCCTTCCGCCGGTTCTGGTTGTGATGTAGTCTTTAAAGCTATCTGAAACCTATGATTCAGGATCGGTCAGCTTTATAGGAGGAGGAAGAGAAGCCGATGGTACGCACTGTGTCAAAGTAGGCGACATGATAGCATGATTCAGAGGTCCCTCTTCCGCGTTCGTGCTTGCTCTCGTTGCCAAAGATCATGTAGAGAGGCCAGAGCTTCGCCGTCGAGAAAGTTGATAAGTGGGTTGCCGGGAGCTTCAGCATTGTGCGATCGGGTCGCACCGGGGGGAGTGCGCACCGCGCAGCTTTCCGGACAGGACTGCACAGCTGTATGAACTGAACAAGGCGGGCTCATCAGGCCATGACCTACTGGGGTAGAATGTAAGAGGCTGCCGTCCGGGGTTGGTTGTCCTGCAACAATCGATATTCATTTCGATCGATGAGACGAGATGCTACAGGACTCACCTCGCTTATGACCTTCGCTTGAATCGGACCTGTGTCTGGTCCCTAGGTTTTCGCCTTGCTGCGACTCAGATATTTGTGCGAATGCACCGGACAGGCCTTCTGCACTTCCCGGTAAATGAATCCCTGAGAGCACACCGGGACGTCTCCTGGAGGCTTGCTTTCGAAACGCGGATTTATTAGTATGAGGTCATCACACGCGAATAAAAGGCACATAGGATTAAAATTCGTCAGGTCTCAGGGATATTAAACTTACATTTGCGCTTGCCAGCCGCCGAGATGAATTACTCTGCGACTGAGTTTCTGGGTTTTGCTCTGAACCTGATCGTGGATCCTCGACATTCGTGCGCCGTCTCTTCCTGAATGTGCTCGGGAACGCCACTAGGCCCTGGGCTTGCTGCTGCAGCTTATTGAGCTCTTCAGCTGTTTTCACGCATGCCGATCTTTGATGTTTCTGGAGTAAATGAGGAACACTGAAAGTCGCACCACACGCCGTGCAAGTGTTGTCGGGGGAAAGAGACGAGTACGTCCGCTTCAGATCGTTATGTGTGGACTGAGAAGCCATACAGAACGGAGCATCCGTCCACGGCTCGAGGATGTAAACGTTTGTCTGGGCGGAAACTAGGCAGGAGGGCAGAACCAGAAGTTGCCGGTGGTGGTGAGGTGAGGTTGATGGTGTAGCCGTCACGCCGCAGCAGTCCCCTCCCTCAACCCGAAGGCCGCAGAGTTAGACATCAGCTGCTGGCATCCTAAAGGTCGGTGACTGGCACTGAACGCGGCATCAGTCCAATTGGTGAATTGCAGAGTTATCGGTCGTGTTCTACCCGCAACTTGAATGGATGTATCTGGTGATTCTCGGAGTGAGCGCGGCAAAAGGCGGTCAAGCACATTTGGCTGGTTACGGGCGCGCCGACGGCCAATTTCGCGCTCAGATTGCGCCATCATCGCACGCCACTGCCAATAGAGGACTCGTCCCGCCGATTAGGTCTGCGAGGGTATGGCTTCTCAGCGCTGCGAGACTCGCATCTGTTATCTGCAAATACTATTATACCTATAAAATAGTCTCTATGATACTGCTCTATACAATGCTCTAATGAATTAAAAGGGTGAACAAGGCGAAGTGTGAGATCGGGGAACTGTTGCATGCTAAATCTAGTCAACCACTTGGCCCTGCATATCATCAATCGCAGACGGAACCGTAGTACCAGGCGGGATAACCGAGTAAACCCTTTCTAGCTCATTTTCCGCAAGCCTAGCCCTTTCGATATACTCCTGCGTCGTGGACTTCTCTTCCTCCAGGCTCTCCCATGCCGAAAAGAGGTCGTTATCCATAGCTGCATAGTCGAGCGTGAAGTGGTCGATCTCGCTTCTGAGCACCTGGAAGTCCTTTACGACGCCGACGACCTTGGTACTGAATTCCTTGATCATCCCTTCAAGCCCAGCTATGCGCGATTCCAGGTCACTGGCGCAGATTCGAACCCTAGCCATCTTCTCTCCCGCACCCATCTTAGATCGTTCGTCCTCTGGGTCGATTGCTGTGAGAGACTGGAGGGTAGGAAGTGGAGCTTTAATCTCTTGCTTGGGGGATTGGGAGGCGGAAGGCCGGGAATCAAGACCAGCGTCAAGGTTAGTGGGCACTCCGTTGATGTCGTCGAGGGGCACAAGCGGACGGCGCTTGAATTTCTGCGTCTCTGTCGAAAGGAAGTCGCCTTAAATTAGCAACAAAAGAAACTCGGTGCGGTCGCTGAAGGTTAGGACAGCTTACTGTGGGTTTTAATAACGGGACCAAAGCCCTTTCCCCTATCACCATCCGGTTGGTGCGTGCCTCCTGTCTGCAAGCTCCCTTGGTTCCCGGAACCCTTCACCCCCTGTCTCATACCAGACGGCGTGCCAGATCCTTCCCGCGGACTAAGCAGACTAAGATTACAATTTTCGTCCTTCCTTCTTCTGGGTGACGACCTTGGGTGGCGCATGCTGGCGACCACAATCAGAGGAGGGTTGGCTTTGGTCATCAGAGGCGAGGGACAGAGGGCGAAGGTGAAGAGGTATGCGTGAGCGATCAAAGGAAGCCAACAACACGGCAGGGGGGAGGCTGAATGTCCGGCGAGGAAAGTATAACCAGGGAGAGGGAAACACCAGTGGGCCGATGGTTGAAGCTCATGTCTGCCTGTGAAGTCTATATAGAGGGCACAAAGGCTCGGAATGTCGGCTGGCTCGAGGCGGTGACTGTGACAGCATGCCGGCAACTGGAACGCTCATGCGGAAGCGACGTCGCAACAGTAATTAGAATGAGATTTTTAGAATCGTAACCTGGTAACTGACAGTTAGCTAGTGCGGGTAGCCGTCGCGGGTTCTCGTAATTCTCTGGGTCGAGAGGAACAAGGCGAATGAACGTGGATTCCTTCGGGCTTACTGCCTCAAGGCGAGAGCCACTATCCGGGAATTATCCCTGTACCCTATTTGGGCCAGAAGAACCGGCGGAGGAAGGAGCAACGCTTATTCACGGGATCTGTGGCAGGATTTCAGAACGAGGGCGCGAGGCGCAACAATCTCAAACGTTACGGCAAAACATCAACGTGGTATATTAACATATCGGGTAGGGAGTAGGGAGTAGGGAGTAGGGAGTAGGGAGTAGGGAGTATCTAATACAGAACTCGCGGCCCAGAGTGTTCAGTCCTGCCTTCTTTGATCGGCGTATGGCGCAGGCCGCGTTGCTAGAAGGGGACTAGAACGTAGAATAGAACAGGAGTTTATGAATTGCTCCTCCGCACGGATATAGAGAGGAACTTACCGGAGGGCGTGTTCAAGCTGTGGAAGAGGAAGGCAATCCACCGAACCTCTTCTTACGGCTTTCTTGAATGCCGGGAACGCCGCGAGAGGCGATGATCAGGTCGCGCCGGCAGACTCTCCTGTCAAAAGCTGGGCACGCCGACATCAGTACAGGCGAGCAAAGGGAGTCAATGCATAATAGATAGGATTATGGTCCGTACCCTCACGTTTCTTCCTCTCTGGAGAGGAAGGGGGACTGGGAGTCTTGTCTTTCGTTGTCCCTGGCCGCGAGGATATCGTTCATCACCATGTTAAGATCCCAGGGTTCAGTCATCTTCAACTTGAGGGGTCGAAGAGCGGCTGAACTGGGTGACGGGGAGAGTCTTCAGAGTGGGTGGAGTTGCCCGATTCTGTGTTCGGGAACAAGTCAGTTGATCGGTAGAAGGAGTGAGCGAAGGATAGGCGTCGCTTACCGGTATCAGACACGGAAGCCAACTCGTAGCTATCGTCAGCCCCCTGAACCGGGGCAAACGCCTTTGAGGTACCGGTAACAGCTGCCGGCTCGCCCTCCTCTTCGGACGGGGAACGAGGAGCGTCGGGCCCCAAGCCATGGGGAGCAGGGTCGAGGTCGTCAGTAGACATCCTTAGGCGGTGAGGGCGAGATTGGGTAGTCTGGATAGCGAGCTGAAAAGGTCACTGCGCAAAGAAGACAAGGCGGCGATCCTTTTATCTCTGGTAGGGACCCTGAGCGTGAGTAATCCGTGAACCAATCAATGGACGAGACACATCCCTTGAACTGCACACATTCGAGCGGCACGAATCAGTTCAGATTCTCGGATGTACTTGATTCAAAAGGAAGGAGAACTTGCGATGGGCTGCATGTAGATCCTATCGGCAGGGTGAGGTGTGGGTGTGACCTGGTGACCTGGTGACCTGGTGAACTCGTGAAGGTCGGTTACCCCCTTGTGCGAGATTGGGACATGCCCTGTTCGCGAGCCCAGTCGCAGTGCCTCAACATCTCGTGGATCCTGCCGTTGATCCATTGGCCTATACTGTGAAAGGTCAGGACATTATGTTGCTGGACCCCTCGTTCGTGCTTTCGCCTTCAATGGCAGAGGTGCGGGAGTCGGTGGATTTGTACCTGCCACAAGGCGGGCCACGCTTAAGATTGCCGACTGCCTCGTTGAGAGTCCAGACAGAGACAATGGAGGTCTCAATTCAAGAGGTGAAGCGAGAAGATATGAAGAGACCGGAGACTAGAAACGAGGCGTGAGGTCCCAGATGCACTTGGGACACTGATGGACGTTCAGAGACAAAGCTTGCGGCATCATGGCGGCACACACCACAGTCAAACTCCGAGGTAGCTGAGTAGTGGCTGAGTTCTTATGAGCGCCGTGATGGTGTGACTTGAGATTTTGTCCCAATTTCAACCATCATCTTTTCTGAATTGGGTGAGTGGCCTCAGACCCTGCATTCAGTGCCGGCGCTTAGCGCTCGTAGTTTGCCGGTATTATGACCCAGTACGCTGCGACCAGTCCTACAACGGAAAACTTCTCGGAGTATTCTGAGATTGAGACGGGTTCCTCGATAAGCACTGCGGACCCACCGACTTACTCCGAACTCGCTGACACTGCCTGCGGACGAAACGGTTCCAACTCGAAGGGTAGCTGTCTCCAGCAAGATGAAGAGAAAGGCTTTCTTACCATTACATGGGTAAGAGCCCCATTCAAAGCCGTACTGCTCCCATGAGTTAAATTATAGGACAGGACCCGCACAAACCGACCTGCCTACCTGAAGTCCCTTCGGTAGGTATCAAGCAGCCCCCACCAGAGGAATGCGCTGCGAGTGGAACTTCAGCGTCTTTCGCCGACATTAGCGCGCCCTCCCCAAGCTCAAGTCATGGGAAAGCAACAGATCCGGGTGAAGAAAGCCCTGTTCAAGACGTGAGGCAACTTCCGAGGGTGCCGGAATTCCGTGCGGCCGTTTCTCAGTTTCAAGAAGAGCATACGACTCTTAGAGGGCATGCAATTGCGATCTGCAATATCACAAAGCGGCTACTTGACTTGAGGCGGACAATATTCACGATCCAGGAGTGGTGGATGCACAATGACATGGAGGGAATGGCTCACGACGTGATCCCTATTCTTGATCTCAGTGCGTCAACAGTTCCTTTTCCTACACTTGTTCTTGAGAGTGCTTACTGTGCCATATTGTATATAGCTACCCAGGCTGTGCCAAACTATGCTTTCCCACCGGGTCCCCAGGATACAGCTGCAGCGTCGTAGTGGATTATATAGCATACACTAGCATGTATTATCACTCCTTGTCAGATCTCAGAAGCGGTATCGTACGTCTCGTAAAATTAATTGTATTTCTATCAATTTGAACCGGGTCGTGGTGATAGTGCTGAAAGGTGGGGACGTTTCGTTATCTGAGAGCACGGTCGTCAACGGCTTTGAATCGCAGGAATGAAACTGGACTCACCTGTCATAGAACCTCAGCAGTTTCAGCCCTCTTATACTTGCACAATATGTGNTTCAACGCCGACGAAGCCTGACCCCATTAGGTTCCTGTCCTCCTCATCGAAAGTATCCCTCAGATGCGCCTCGATCGCCGTGAGAGCGTCGGTTACAAGTCGCTTTGTCGGATGCTCGTCGCTGGTCCCAAAGCCAAGCTCGGGCAGAATGTGATACGATCCCCCTCGTACGGCACGGACGATTGACGCGGTTTCCAACGCTGTTGGGGCTTCGCAAATTCCGGCATAATGCAGATCGCAGACCAGGAGGTAGCAGCACAGGTTCCCCATAGTCGGAAAGCCCCCATTTCGAAATAGGTTGAAACAGCGCTTAAATGGCATCGTTTCTTTGGTCATCTCGGTCCAGTTCAAGGCTTTGACATCGTCCCAGAACTCCTCCACGCGCTCGACACTACGACCAAGAATGCTTTGGCCATACGCATCGGGCCTGCAGAAGAAATTCTTGACCTTAGTGACGGCGGGATGTTGAACTTTGAATGCTTCTATTTTGGTCTTCCAGTCCTCAAAGTCCTCGAATACCATCGGAGCATCTGGGTGCTCAAAGAAAAGGGTGTTATATGTGATCCCACGGAAAACGACTGCACTGAAAATGCCTGCATTGGTTCGGATAATGGATGCATGAAACGGTCCCTGGGGACCTTGGATGCGTTGCCTTCCTGGCGCTGTCTCTCTGAACGGATATCGAGAGTCAGGTTTGGCTTGGAGAAACTGATGCAATGGAGATTCACTCGAGATCCTGCCCTTTGCATAGTCAAGGCAACCTCTGAGATAGGCGTCGAGCTTTTCGAACTGTGTTCCCGGAGGCACCGACATAGTGGGGGGTGTGACAATCGGATCTGGGCTCCAGGTCCCAGTCGTGACGGGGTTAGAGGGAGAAGACGACGAGGGCGTAGGCTGGAATCGGTTAGGTAGACTCAAATGCTGCACTCCATCCATGAGGGAGCGCTTGAAGGAATCGTAGGCGTTCCAAGCGTCGGAGCGAACTTCGCAGAGGGGGTGAGCCAGCAGAGCATTCCTGAATGGTACGATGAGATCCGAGTTCTTCGCATACGCTTGTGCGCTTTCTCCGAGGAAATGCTTCACAGAGAAGCTGCTCCAAGCATTCCAGACATAGGTAGTTGCGAGAATTTCTTGCCCAAGGACCTCCATAAGAGTGCCGGCGAGCCAAGCTCGCCTACGCTCCTTAAGATCAGTTTCTGGAGGATATTCCAAGCAGTCCATGAGGATTCGTTGCACGGTAGTCACCACAGCAGCTATGAGTGGACTTTGGTCGACGGAGGGACCACGGAGGAATGTCCTCTTCTGTCGGTTGGGTACGGTGATCAACCCAGAGCGGAGGGGCAGTAAGGAGAGGTTCAGGAAGGGATTCAATATGATAGGGTCATTCTTGGCGACTAGAGCCGATTCAACAAGGATCACCAGGACTCGAAGCCATTTGGCGTTGCTGTTCGGACTCGACTCCACTGATGCAGGTCGGAGCAGTGTTTCGACCTCCCTTTTGATCACGACGTCAAGCCAATACCATGCCTGGACACTGGAAAGCAGGACCGAGTACCGCTCTAGTCTCTCCTCTACCGCCTTGAAGGATGAAGCCATTGCATAAGCGCGGAGCTGGACATGAATCTCGCGGACTCTTCCAGGGGCGAAATGGGAAAGGGGGTCTTCCAGAATGTTGCGATAGGCGTCGTACAGTCCGCGATGATCGAATCGGCGTTGATCTTCCCTAGAGCTGGCGCCCAATACTGAACTGAAGTCCTGGCAGACTGCTTCAGCTTCCGCTAATAGAACCTGTGGTGTCAGATTTTCGAGGAATGGGAACACCACCGCGGTCTCCAGAGCGGACTCGGAGTTCATCTTGCGACGTTTCGAAAGGTCGCCAGCTTGAGATGTATCCGGTGAGAGGACACGTTTTGTGGATCCAGATCTCGGTGAATGGGTAGACATCGAGCCTGTACTCGCGGTCATACCATTGAGGCTCGATGTCCCGTCGGGGTCAGCCACCTGCACAAGACGAGGTGCGCGCACATCCTGACTACCCGACGCTGAGCTGAGCTCTTGTTCCCGTCCATCCGCTCTGCATTCTCCCTCTGCTGTGCCAATGAGTAACATCCTTTCGACCCAGGAATCGTCACCCGTCGACGAACTCGAAACTTCAAGGTGAACAAAACTAGTGTTGCGGTTTTCGCTCTCCCTTTCTTCGAGTCGGTCAGCGCTAAATCCCCCTACTTCGGAAACCTCTCGTCGATCTGCACGGTCCCCTTCCTCCTCTCCCACAACCTTAGTCTCTCGTTCCACGTCCTCTCCCTCTTCGACAACCTCAGTCTCGCGTTCCACGTTCTCAGCGTCCTCTTCTCCGTCTGCCTCGCCACCCGATAGAGCCCCAGCCGCATTTGAACTCTTGCGTTTAGTTTTTGCCCGGCGGTCGTCGTCGTAAGTGAACGCCCTACGAGCAATACGTGGTATGAACTTGCGAACTTTCTCTTGGTAAGAGGTCCAGATTTTTTTGTTCTCCTGGCGCTCAGAAGAGACGGTGTTGATGTTGGGGGCAGAGGACCACGAAGAGAGCACTACTCGGTTGCCCTTCTCATCTTCAAAACTGATGGAGTCAAGCATCTTCGTCGTATCGATAGTAATGGCATATGCGGTTGGGAGTTGTCGCCACACGTAGGTATTGAGTTGGTGCAACGCGCGAGCCATGAATGTGACGTGCGCGTTCCTGTCCATGATTATATGACCACTTCTGGCAAATGTGGCCCGGTTCGTGGTATGAGAAACAAAGCCGTCGTCACTAAGGTCCTCTTTAGCTTCTTAGAAGCGAGTACAGATTGAAGAAGCCAACTCACGCGATGTTGATCATTTCAGGGGTTACGTAGAGAGGCTCTGCGTCCACGATCTCGACGGCCTTGGATTTCTTTTTGCCCTCAACTTTCTTACCCTGTTTAGAATGATGATTTCCTTTGGTCAGAGCGCCATCCCCTTCGTCTCCCTCTCCAAGGTACACATCATGCTCTTCCTCTTCCTCTTCCTCTTCCATTTCCTCCTGAATTAAGCTATACCAATCGTCCGTATTCTCTAATGCATAATTACCCTAGGCCACTTACCCCTGTACCACTGGTGGTTTAAGCTGTGATGATGTCATGAGCGCTAATTCGCCCTTTGGGCGCTCCGCATTCTTGTTGATGACATCACCCGCTCCTACTCCTCTACTTCCAGAGGCGAGCGCACTCAAGAAAGATGGAATAGCCGACGAACCTCAATGACACAGACTTAGGCGGCAGGGAATCGTAGTACAGCCGATATTCACGAAGTGGGTCCTAATGATGAGCGGGGGAAGGGTGGTTTCGACAAAGAAGGATCGTTCGACAACAGTCTCTCTGGGCAGTATGGATTACGTGTCTCAATACCCACTTCGGAATCCGGGAAGTCGTGCCGCACCTAGCGACCGCTCTTCCGAATAAAATAAAACACGTATCCATGCAGCTATATTTCCGAAGTGAACCTCTCGACCAATCACCGTCTATGCACACGACCTCGACCTCCATAGAGCTTCCCGCATACTGCAACAAATTCGGTCTGACATCCAAATTTGGTTGACGATTGCATCGCGGTAGTCATGGACTTACTGCTCACTGTCACCCGTGCTGTAACTCTGATCGTCGTAGCTCCGAGTTCTCTGACCGTGTCGGTCAACGGCACCGTCGGGGACTGGATTGTGGCACAGCTGCATCTCTGCAGAGGCCTTCTATTCAGGGGCTCAGCGTGTGCCGATTCCTATAAATCCACGCTGCATGCGACTCGACCACTACCATCGCTTCAACCCACAATGTCAGCTCGGAGGCGCTCGAACAACATCCTCCCCCCAGAGGGGACCGTGAAGTAAGCGCATACTTCCTTTTCACCGTCGTCGTGCTTGAGTTATTGATCATGGACTCATTTCCAGGGGTATACGTGCTCGTCTCAGGCGTCCGAGGTGGCCTTGGTCGTTCCCTAAGGTTTTCCTTCCGATTCGAGGCGAGGGCAGACATGCTGCCGTCTTCGAAGCCACAGCCGAGTCTGCTGAAGTAGCAGCCCGGGTTGCCAGAATCATAAGAGACCCCTCGAGCGGTTCGTCCGAAGGAGATGCGAACGCGTGAGTTGAACCTCTTCCTTCATTTTGGTATTCGAGATTGATTATGGCGATCTTTTGTATGTTTAGGGGACCGCCCAACTCTGATGACGGGCATATCCACCAGACCGAAGACGATCACCAGACGGTCGAAATCCAGGAGGCTGACGTTCAAGTTGCCGATCCTGGCTCGTCCAGCGACTCCGATTCTGACTTGAGCGTTGACTTAGCCTTGCCTCCCCGCAACGAGCGACCTCGCTTGGGCGACGACGAGTTTAGAGAAGGCATGGCAAGAATGATGGCTGACTTCCGTGCCAGGTAAGGTTGTCCAGCCTTGCAGGCACTGCTATGATGCTCACAGGGACTTGTATAATCATGGCAGACACCCGGATATCTGGCCTCAGGCAGGCAGTCCGGCGCCGAGCGTGGAGCCATCTCACAATGGCTCTCCTGTTCCGAGCGTTGAGCCAATTGTTGATGATGACTTCCCTGAGCTCCACATAGTTCTGCTTCCCCCCGCCGAGGTCGCCAGATTTCGTCAACTTCGCGGTGTGGGAGGCGATGGTCTTTCGGCAGAACAGGATATACAGGAGATCGGGAGAGTCCTCTTGAGTTATACGGGCAGTGTTCAAGCCAGAGAAGCCATGGATGCGGTCGTTCGCGTCCTGGTTCTCCCCCAGAACCGCTTCTTGAGGTTTGTCGTCGTTTCCTCCCTCAAATCGCCTGCCGTCGCTGTTGCCGTGTTCGCGGTGGCTGCGGCGTTATGCCTTCACGGTCTGGTCTCCTACACGCCCGCACGTAAGTTGTCTCCCGGTAATCCTCATATTGTGCTCAGAGTTGACCGTGAATGACCAGGTTGGCTTCTTCAATGTTACATCATTAACCCAGCAAAGGACTTCATCAAGGTTCTTACCTGTAAGATTCGCATCGTTCACTTACTCTTCTCTGCGCTGAACCATTATTGATTCAGACTGTTCGATGTACGCTCTTTACGTCACATTCGTGAAGACCTGGAAGGCATTGCACAGTGCTATCGCTGTAGTAAACAGTGCACTGCTCCGACCCATGGTGCAGGGTGCGGTGGGATACCTCGAGGAGTTCCACGGTGAGAGCCTCGGCAATCTAGTCAATCACGGTACACTGTCTTAACCTTTTGACCCAGAGCTCGAAGCTGGTGTCGCTCGCACTGATGCCTTTTAACGAATGCGCCATGCAGCACACTGGCAGGTTCGCGCATGCAGCTCTACGGACATTACCATCAGCGTCCATAGCTCCTAACAATCTTTCTTGGACTTACAACCTTCCTCTCTTTAAGTTTTCAGTATCGTACTTCGACTATCTTTTGATTGTGAATATTCTAGACTTGGTGTAGGACTTTCGATCGTTTACCTGTGCTATCATCCACACATACATTGATAACTATCTTGCTCTCCAACTTCTTCAGTTCTGTGAGTCAGATCCAGGCGAGTTGTTTCGGGGTTCGTATTCGGCTATGAGTCCAGAAAGAATAAGACAATCCCTGTGTAGCGGATTGTGAGAAGCCGGTGCACTCACTTGAAGGCGCAAAGTATGAGGGTAACTGGGGGACAATCATCATGATGCAATTTCGTGTTCCGCCCTTGTTTGCAGAGTCGGACGGCTTGCTCACGCGATGACCATCTGCTCTCCCGCCGTCCGCGTCTCCAAGCGTGGAATTTCAAACCGGCGACAGTAGTAGCCCTGTACTTGGCCTGAGAGCAACCGGGAATAGCATCGTTACTGTCTATCTTGGCAATGCGGTGAGTGGAACTTATCGCCTAAACCGCTTCTCAATCATGCACTCAAGGGAGCCATGCTTTGAAGGCCTTGCACGCGGCTTTCCTTCACATTCGTCGAGAATCCAGAGACCTGCACCGGCGCCCAAATCGTCTACCTGCGATTTGTCCAAGAAGACTGCCCACACCTCATACCTGTGTCGAACAAGATGGAGGCTCCCATTTGTAGTTGAAAGACAGGTCGTTGGGGTGTGAAGCCTGCGACAACCGCCTCACGAATCACGCCGCCCAGGAGTTTCGAGCGGAAATAAAGGCGGGTCAAAGCAAATATTCTATCATCGACACCCTCCGCGTCACAAATAAGCTCACCACTGCCTTTATCAACGATCTCCTAGACCCCCGGGATTGTCATCAGAACCCTGCTCGATCATCCCGAAGGAAGAGAGGTCATCGGTGGGCCTCCCCTCCTGACTGTTATCTACAACGTGCATGGTAGATTAGATTAGATCCGTTGTTCGTGTGACGTCGATGCGCGGCTCAAACTCGGTCTCAGTCATGGATTCATCACGTCTCAACCTCAAACTTGTTCGACTTGATCTCACCCAGCCAGACTAGCAGCTATCCGAGCCCACCAGGCTGGCGCTAGAATCAGTTTTCCTCATACTACACTATCGAGGAGGGCCACTGCTTGTCCTACTCCGTCAACCGGCGAACCAGCAGGAACCCACGGTCGGGGGACGAGAGAGCTGGACAGCGAAGAAGCTGCAGGTGGAGGGTATACTCAGCAGTGAGGACCTGAGCGAGACCACCTCGACCTACGGATGCCTTCGCGACCTCTCACGGTTTAAGCGTTCGCATTTATTCTCCAGGATCGAGGCAAGCATGCGAAGCACATGAGGCCTTGCAGCCTTGTACAGTCCACAAGCATCCTCGTCTTGCCTTCCCATCGCGACCAGGGTATCCTCTGGTGTTCTAAGTTGATTGAAACCAGCAGCTGCCCAAGGAACGAAGCTTGCTTGCTCAAGCATCTCGCTTAGTTCCACCTCCTACCATAGTGAGTTACAGATACTTCGTCCCTCACAACCTCTGAGTCAATTCGCTCATTCCCCGCCAGGGCGTAGGGTGGTGGATGGGGGGGAGCTGCTGGTTCTTGAGCTAGCATTCCTCCAGCCCATGCTCCATCGATGAATGCTTCAACCAAGTCAAGCGCGTTCCGTACATCTGCAGCACCGAATGAGCCGAGGGGTGAGTGGGAACTCCTAGCATGCGGGGATTCGGGCACTGATCTACCATTTTGCGTTAGCCGCCTGTCCCCATGTTTTACGTTGCACTACTCCTCCCGGAAATGGCACCCGTTGACGACAGCCAAAACGATAGTCCAACGACACAGGCATATCGCCTGGAACCAATATGTAGCTTCGAACGTGACGTCGATCCCATCTCACAACGGTGTGAACCAAAACTTTCAAGGGTCCCGATTCCATTCATGCCATCCGCTCTAATTCTATGTCGACTCCCTTCTGACCGGGTCGCTGATGGGCTCCCTTGTCCCACCCACCACTGGAAACCACGATACCTATCGTCGACGGTGGGTATCCCCGCCATTGATAAGCGCCCGACTCGCCTATCTGCCCCTCACCTTCCCAATCCTGTCGGCTCGTGCTCACCTCCTGACTTAGGCCCCGGAATCTGGCCTTCGCTGCGCCTACAATAACGGTGATACGTCACCGCAATATCACGAGGATCGTGAGGACGAAAGCGAGATGATATAGAAGACGATGGCCTACCCACTCCACTCACAACTCCTTCGACTGTGCGTATCGGCGATGTAGGCGTTATCCAGCCTGGCGTCAAATTCCACAAATTCTTCAATATCTGCGAGCCTTCGGAGTTCCAGCCCCTCAAGTGTCTGATCCGGCCCGTTGATGTTTCGACCTTCCTCGCCTTCGAACCTCACTCCTTCGTCACCTTGAACCAGTCAATAGGCTGATGTGAAGAACAGAATGCACCGATCGTGTAATTATGCCTGATTTCTGATTCTCGGTTCTTTGAACTTTGCTGGTTGAACATTGAATATCTTAGTGGCACTCGACCGAGAACAGCCGCCATCCGAGGGACGATTCTTGCTTTGCCCGCAGGTGGCCTCTGCACCAAACTCAGGGAAATATCCAAGTTCCGAGACTTCAGCTCTAACAACGTTGACAGTTGGGCTCGTTTCATGCACGATGTCAACAGAACCGGCGAATTGCGTCTCATCACTGGTCACCTCCGTGCTCCTTATTAGGGCATCGCTACTTTCAAAGGCAACAAAGACCCCAACCTCAACATGCTCCTTTCGCGGGCGGACCCGGAGAAGGGCAAGAGATACGTGTGGCAGGCGCCTCCATCGATGAAGACCACCCTATTGGGAAAGCTTCGATTCAGTAGGCCCTTAATCACCCGAGCGGTAATGGTGTTTACCATCGCTCCACGGGCGTCAATGCAGGAGGACGATTGGCTGTCGACGGGCTTCCGATCAGCGTAAGCAAGACCGCCCCACAGGGGAAGCCACTGTTAATCGCGTTCAGCGCTACCCTTGCGATTTCACTAATGAGCGACTTTTGGCCTTCATGGGTCTGGAATCCACTAGAAACGGCCTCTACTAGACTAAGGTGAAAGCTGCCGTTTCCCATGAACGGTGCTGGTACGCTATTCTGGAACGGGTGCGTTCGTTTTGCTTTACCTTGTTCATTCATGTTCAACTCGTCTGACCTTTTACTAATGTTCACCATTACAGACCTCCACCACATTCTCGGTCCTCGGACGAAGCTAAACCGGTGCAGCGAGCCTTTGCTTCGAATGAAGTTCTTATCAATGAGGGTCACTATCTCATCTCCTTCCCATGAAGGCCACACCTTGATGATCGTTATGCAGGCATCGCATGTCCGCAATGAAGGTCCTAGAGAGTGGAGACTGCCACAGCCGCCGACCTATTGAAAGATATCAATACGCTGCGTGATAAGCTTGACGAAATCGGCGACCCCGACCTCGTTAAGCGCGCAGAGACGCTCCATTCCATTACGATGAACATCCTCACATACCTTAAGGTGTGCAAGGACAAGGATCCGCGCGACTTCAATTTACTGTTATCCTTGTTGCGGACAATGTCGTCGACGAGGTTAAGATCGTGGCAAGCCTCAAGAAGGATCGGGCGCCTAGTTTGCACCTTTATGCGTCAACGATGTGGGCGCGTTATAAGGTTTCTGGAGTGCACAAATTTCTTGAATCGTCGATCCAGTACTGACACAAGGCATTAAAGGTCGACCCAAGACACGCAGACGCAATGGCCGATCTCGCGAGCGCCTTGTGGATGTGATTGCACGGTACCGGCAGACCCAGGACCTCAATGAGGTTATCCTCTTCTATCGCTCACTCCTCTTCTCACAGCTCTCCAACAAACCCGGTTACTCTAACTTGCTCAACGCGATCAAATTGGCTCTGTGAGATCGATACAAGCGCACGAAACAGATGAACGATATGGACCATGCAATTTCCTACCTTCCGACAAGCTTTCCCCTTCCTGCCACACTTCCCATCCCATCATCATTCCTCCTCCTTCCCATATCCCACTATTCCCTCCTCTCAATAACTGCCCCTCTATCCCTCCCCCCCATAACATTCTGCCAAATCTCTGTCTCTCGGGTCGCCACAAACTTCTTGTCCGGCTGCGAGGCGGGTATATGCGGAACCATACCCGCAGTTCGACAAAAACTGCGCTTTTCCTAGTCGACTCTATCATCAGCCAGCGTGCACTTCTACCTGCACCACGCAAATACCCTCACTATTTGCTCGAAGCTCAGTTTTCGAGGGTCATATATCGCTGTAAATGTGCTTTGACCTTCCTCGACCGCCCAGTACATGCAAAAGACACCGCCATCCGCCGAACAATGAACAAGGAACTCGGCGGTCACAATGTCACTATCGCCATCGCTTTCTTTATTTAGGCGGTCCTAGTCTTCCTACTGTGGCTTTGACGATTTTCCGCCTTGGCTATTGATTACTGGTGCTTTGTCCCGGCGTTCCGTGTTCCTATAAAGATGGGGGTCGCCCCGGCCAACATCGACACTTCTTTCTCGACTCCATCCATCCTCACCACTGCCATATTCTCCCTCCTGCCATATTCTCCTCCCAAGTCGCACTATGGACTCGATACCACGGGCACGCAAGACGTCTACGACGAGCAACAAGTCTGCTATTTCAACCGGCATGTTGTCGCGCATTCGTGCAGCTGTCTCGACGACAAGCGTGAATACTACGCCTCTCGACGTCGAGACGAGCATGGAGGACTTGATAGAGACCTCAAAGCGAAACAGGGAGGTCGGCAGAGCCAAGGCCGAAGAATTCAAAATATCAGCGAGTGCACAGGCCCAACCTCTCCCCGCCAGGTATAGCACGGCGTCAGTGTCAGACTATGAATCACCGCCTGCGTATGATCATCACCATTTTGACAATCGTCTATCTGTCACGTCTTCCGATACTTCCGATTCCAGCGGGCCTCCTCATCTACCTCTTCTCCTCGCTCCGAGGGAGATTCGAGCCTCAGACCACCGTTTCGAAGAAGACTGGGATTATTCGCACTCAAATCAAGCCCCCTCCTCCTTCTGAGGCGTTGAAGGAACTACCAGGTCCCCGTCCGTACTCGCACTCCGGAATGGCACAGCTCGATCCGGCCTTCCCGCCTCCCCTGGGTGGACAGCAAATCGATACGTCCCACCGCTATGTCGTCCCGCTTGGTCTGTCTGCGTCCGAACGCTACCGTAAAGCTGGAGAACAGCGAAGGAGAATCATGAAAGCGTTACCGCCGACTCCTTCAGGCTCACGCCCGCCCTCGGCTGGTCCAACTTCTTCCTGTTCCTGATTTAGTGTATATGTCTACGCCTCCCTCTCTACTTTCAGACCCGTTTTTCAATTGCCATACTACTCACTCATTGTCGAATAATTTCCTGTGTAAATGCCGTTAAAGCCTGTTTATCGTTGCCGCGTATCTTCTCCAGTCGCCACGCTGGTCCATGCGGGTGCGCCGTCTCTGCAGCGACATTTATTGTTCTGGACAAAGGCCGCAAAGCCTCCCCGTCCATTGAGCCCGCCCCGACTATCCGCTGTTATGGAGATCTTTCAGGAGTGCGTCGGCATTGTTCTCCTGTTATTGTGTTTGAGTCCCCCGCGCACGCTTGTGGACCTTTGGAGGTCCCAAAATACAAAACATTTAGCGTCCGGTACACATACCGACGCCTTTTGTTGAGCCACCCTCAAGAATGTAGGTACGTCGCCAAGAGGTTAGGCCAGCGAAGTATAAATTCTCTGGTCGGAAATGCGGTCACTATCAACTTCAGTATCATTCCCTCACCGTATCTCTCTCAGGAAGCAAGGATACACAAACATGCCTTCCCACAAGCTTTCAGTCGTTCACCCCGCCGTCTCTAATCGTGAGTGAAAGTGCCACTAGCCGATCGCAGTCGCAGCCCTTTCTTACGCTCCCTCAAACAGAAAGAAGCCATTATGATTCTCAAGCTAATGCCATGCATCGACGAGAAGCCACACGGGAGCCTCCTGAGGTAGACCCAAGTTACTACACCGACCCTCACGAAGAGATGAATCCACCACCAACGTACGAGCAAGCAACGAGGAGCGAGGGTGACAGTGACAGTCAGGACGATTTCGATGTGCCGAGAGACCTGGAGGCCCTCTCGCGGTCGGTAGAAGCTGAACTGGGAGCAGCAATCCTACAGTTCATGACCTCTGCTCACTCAGCGTTGCTTCCAGAGAATGCCGCTGACCGGGCTGGGGGATCGGGAGCCGAAGGTAGAAGCAGTAAACTCAAGTAGGAGTTCGTGGTTGCGGGGGCAAACTTGAATTGGAGCAGTAGTGCGAGGCGGGGACAAAGACTTGATTCGAGATACTAATACATTTGATTTTCTATTGTACAACACGGGGGACCATAGAAATACAATGCGTCGTAAGCATTTGAGAGACCAGCACAAAGAGAAGAAAGGAACTGACAGGATACGAAGGGTGGTACACAACGGGCAGGGCGAGGGTCTATGGGACATCGGAGAATAAGTTAACTCACAGGCGACAGGGGATGAGTACGGTGCATTGGAAGGAGGATGGGGACGAGACAATGAGAATTGTCTCGTATAGCGAAGGCGGAGGCGAAAAGAGGGAGGAGATTTCGAAGAATGGCTGAAGGGTAGGGGTAGTGGCGCGGAGGTGTTGCCTCCAGGAACGGGAGTGGTATCGCTTGGATGTTCAATGAAGAGAGGTTTCGCGGGTGTCCTCTTAGGGAGTATTAATCAAAACGTGAGCGTTACAAGACTGCGGAGACGTACCATGCACAACGTTGGTCCATAGTGAGGTGTGGCGGACGAGTGACTATGAAATGCTGCAGAACGCCGACTGAGTAGAATGATTTTGGCGTGCACTGAGCCTCTCGGCATTGGCTGGGGCTGGCTCTCCATCGTCGGAGATCTCGCTAGCCTTACTGGAGCAGCTTGTAGACCTGACGCGCGCTGTTACTGGCACATCGAGGGAAGACGAACATGCCTGTCCCTCACCCATCGCCGCAAGCTCCTCGAAGGTGGGTTCAGAAACGATAGGGAAGTCGACTGTGAGGCTGGTGTAGAGTTCTGAGGATGGCATGCTGAGATTGGTTGGTAAAGTGGGAGTACGATGTCGCTGATGCCTTCGACAGTGGGCGGTTGGTTGTGAGGATGGTGGTTGGTTCGATGTTGCGCTCTCCGGGGCAGGTAGTATGGCTTTTATACATTATACACAGGAGAGACCTTAGAACACGTGGTACGCCAAGGTTCTGAAGGTGCAGTGGAGGGGAGCAGCGCCGGGCTTATTGGAAGAAGCTGTAAATGTACAAGGGCCGGGGATCGGATACAGTCGTCCGCAGTCCCATTCTGGGGTCCTGTGAAGTTTACATTTCTCGCCGTTCGCTGAGCATATGGAGATCTCAAGAAAGTCAGGCGGCCCACGGTTCGGCTCGCCAGTTCGTCGCACAGGATCATGGAACCTACCTGGCACGATGGTAGAGTGAGAGAAGCTGACCCGTATTGGTAAGTGTCGTCAGAAGGGCCTCTCGGCCGTTCAGACCACGGAGCCTAGTAGTTCGAGCCTACAAGTCCTTAGTAATCGGTTTGAAAATTGAAAGCGTGTTCTTGCTCGTGCATTGAGAGCGTGGTACGAGAATGGAAAACGGGGTGGGCGATCAGTAGTTGTTGAAGCTATGTCGAGAGGGCGGCAAACCTGGAAGTAGATTTTACTTGAGTGTGCAGCATCAGAACTCGAAACGCAGTCTTCTTCTAAGGCCGTAGATTGTTCCCGGTGGGTAAAGCACCGTACAGGAGCTCCCTCTCGATAATCCAATTGTCGATGGCGATATGATGATTCAATTCGTACTTATGGCGTAGCCCTCGCATGACCTTCAAATGTGCCTGCATTGCGAGTGGAGCGACGCCAGCAGACGAAGGTAGGGTCAGCCGAGGAAGCAGAAGCTGATTCTAGAGAAGAGCAGTATCAGATTGTTGGGATGGGTAAACAAAAGAGAGTGCGCACCAATTGTGACCTTGTTTCGTGGGCTGGAAGGGACTCCCCTCGTATGCTCTAGATCTCCGTAGCCCAAGGACGCCATCGGAGACCTGTGGTCCCTCCGGCTGGGCTTCCACAGCACAACGACTCTTTCGGTGCATCCATAGAGCACCGTTTCGCAAGGCGCAGCAAGAGCAGCAAGATAGGCACGAGAACGAAATCTGTTCCTTCTGAAGACTGGCTTGTCAGATGCGACTCACCTCGAACCATACTGAAAACAGTGAAAAGTTTGGAACGAGAGAGCTTCTTCTTCCTGCCACTGGGAAGTCGGCGAGTCGCTTGTCTGAGGAGTACTGCAAGCAGCAAGCCATTGATTGACCTTCAGGAGGGTTCCCCCAATNTATCGAACAGGAGGGCATATGTCGAATGCCTTGACAAGCGCCTCTGAAAGTCCGAATGTGGATGTTGGTCCTCGAACACCCTGAAGGTAATGGAGAGAGGTGATTGTATATAGCCCCAGGGGCCTGGCCCAGAATTCACTGAGGTACTACAGTTTGGCACGTTGGATCGCTCGAGTTGGGTCCCAAGGTCAACCTATCCAGTACTCGAATGGGCCAGGAAAGCATTGCGCTCAGGCGAAGCCCGTTCCAAAGGTGGCTGGACTCGGAATGGAGTAATCCCCCTGTTCCAGCTGTCGGTGCAAGACTCATAGCCTGTCAGGACCACCTCAGGTATAGTCGCTGTCACAGCAGTTCTGAGTAAGGTAGAGGACATTGACGAACGGTAAACGTCACGTGACAAGCGTGACAGTACCAAATCGGGACGGATGTAGATAGAAACGCAAATTATCATTTTTCGAATCCCTTTCTGGCGAATCGGCTCCCATAGAATTGTCGCAAAAGGTGGTCGCTTTGCGAAAATGTAAGAATCATGGGGATAACAGATGATTTGGGCCCGAAATAAGCCAAATGGGTACCAAGGGCGCTGATTTGGGTGCGCTCTGGCCCGTCTTTCCATTCTCTCCTCCCCCGACGCGCTCTCCGCTATGGGCAAGCGTTCTAAACACTACAAGTCGCGCATGGACAACCTTATGGGAGGTTCCGACGCGTCAAAATCCCAAGAGAAGCCTCAGAAACGCGCCAAACACGCACATAATGACGAGAATCAGCCGCCGAACAGTCTTGTACGCGTTTGTAACATATCAGTGAATGACAGAACTAATTAACATCAGTTAAATCGTGTCTCTGAGCGCGTCAAGAAGGCCATTAAGCCTATCAAGAAGCTGCTATCGCCGCAGAAGCGTGTGTCACCGACACCTGGGTTCAGTGAGTCCTTTATTGGCAGCTTCTCTTGTTCCATCACAGAAGCATCCGTGGCGGCGCCTTTGGCGCCGTCGAGGTCATTCCAATTCACATTCCGTGTTGAGGATCTGTCAGTGTCACAGGAAATGGATACTACTTGCTCAGACGCTTGCTCAGATGACGAGTCTGCCAGTGTATCACATTTTAGCATTCAGGAAAATGACGAGGTCATTGACCCGATGCTTCCTGTTGATGCACTCGGGCATCTTGATGTTGAGCCCCCAGCGTCTCAAGGTCCTGAAGATGTTGATCTTGGACCTCTTGATGTGGGGACCTCTGCTTCTGAGAGTCCCGAGATGGGCCCGGAGTTGCGTGGTGGATTCCTTCGCCAAGCACCAACTGTTCCTCGTGCTAAGGAGGCCCTTTTGGACTTGATCAAAGTTCTGAAGGGGGAGAAGTACGCGTGTGGTAGGGGTTACAAACATAGTTTTGACCCCTTTACGCGTCCAAGGCTTGAGGGAATGCGAACTATGCTTGCCCTCTATGTCTCGGGAAGGCGCAGACACGTATGACAAGTGGGGAGCATCTGCACTCCGGTCTGCACAATTGCTTGGTCGTGGCCGGTATTGTGCGAGACAACTTGTCCGGCTATGCCGTCAGTATATCACTGACCGGACGGTTCTTCCACTAAATCCGTATGGCTCTTGGAATGAGTGCAGGCTCATAGACGAGGATNTGGTCTATGACCTGAACTTATTTCTACAAGAGCTCGGAAAGGAGATCTCCGCAGCCAAGCTCATGGAGTATTTGCATCGACCTGATGTCAAGCAGAAACATGGTATCGAGCGCGATTTGTCTTTACGAACTGCGCGTAGATATTTGAATGTTCTCGGCTGGCGATGGAAGACTGTAAAGAAAGGGCAATANGCCGATGGACANGAGCGAGAAGANGTGGTCTTCTATCGCAAGCATACCTATATACCTCGTATCAAGGAGCTTGAGCCACGCACAGTGAAATGGCTGGCTGCTTCCCCTGAAGAGGAACCCAAGGAACAGTTGGGACCCCTCCCTCCTGGTCGACGTGTTATCATATGGTATCATGACGAGACTATATTTTACGCAAATGACCGGAGGAAAGTATATTGGTATCACAAAGATGACTCAGCCAAGCCTTATACCAAAGGCGAAGGTCGCTTCTTTCATGGTTGCAGNNTTNNTTTGTCCAGATTTCGGCTGGCTGATCACTCCAGATGGCCGTCGCGCCGCGTCGTACAATGAAGCCTGGCAAAAACAAGGATGGCTACATGACCAATGACGACATTCTAGACCAGTCGATGGATGCAATTGACATTATGCAAGAGCTCTACCCCGACTACGAACATGTCATCGTATACGACAATGCGACAACCCATCTCAAGCGTGGAGAGGGTGCTCTGTCTGCACGGAAGATGCCCAAGAACGTCAACAACAACTTTGGTGTAGAAATCACTGAGCGAAATGAAGCCGGAAAGCCTGTCTATGTCATTGGCGCTGATGGAACACCTGTTCGCAAGAAGATCAAGATCCCCATGACCAACGGTTCATTTGCTGACGGCACTCCCCAATCACTCTACTTTGTNGATGGCCCCAATGCTGGCAAGTTCAAGGGCATGTTTAACATCCTCATCGAGCGCGGGCACCTGATCCACCCCATAAAAACCCTAGCTCAATGCAAGGACTTCAAATGTGCTGCCCCGGCAGTTGATTGCTGCTGCCGCCGCATACTCTACAACGAACCGGACTTTGCAAATGTTCCAAGTGCACTTGAAGTTCTCTGCAAGTCACGGGGAGTGGAAATTCTTTTCCTTCCCAAATTTCACTGCGAGCTTAACCCAATCGAGCAAATCTGGGGCTATGCCAAGCGCCTCTATCGCCTCCTTCCGCCATCCTCACGTGAAGATGTATTAGAGAAGAATGCTTTAGAGGTGCTAGATGCTGTCCCACTTGCATCTATGCGAAGGTGAGTTATATTGATTACTATTCTTTAGCCCGAGGCTAATCTCTCACACGAATTCATTTAGATTTGCTAACCGCGCCGCACGATTTGCTAATGCATATGCCAGGGGACTCAGTGGTGTGGGTGCCGCATGGGCTGCCCGGAAGTATAGAGGCCACAGGGTCATCCCAGAAACACTTATGGATGACCTGGAGAAGTACATTTATGGTTAGATATGATTCCTTTCCATTCTCTCGTCCGTCGCTACCCGCATACCCTATTTCCCGGCTGAATATCTAATACCCCGTTTTGCTTCGCTTATTTCTCCATGTATAGTGCGCCGATTGACTCAGAATTTGGTACATATATTCTCCAGATGTAATACTACATTTCTATGGGAGCCGATTCCTCACTTTTGTCTGTGTCCCCCCGATAGATCCTCCCCGAGCACATCGTCGCCCAAAAAGGCGATGTGACGCCGTGACAGTCACGCCACGTGACGTTTACCGTTCGTCAATGTCCTCTACCTTAGGTTCGTCCCAAGCCCCCCTAGCGTGCGGGTCAAGCGGAGCTTGAAATGGCTTCCTTAACGGGCCATTGTTTGGGGGACCAAGAAGGAATCCGGCCGCGGCCGGACCGAAGCAAGGGGGCTTGCTCCGAATCTACTGCAGTGGCCACGCGAGAGGTTGTTTGCTCGTGTTGCCTATGATTCGACGCGCAGTCGCGTCGCTTCCCAAGTTGGCTTTGACCTCACACACTCTCCTAGTCACAGACGCCAAGTATTGGCCATATAGAGGTATCAATGCGTCGCCCCTGTGCAAGAACCAGGTAGGCGGATCGGGGACTGCCTCTGGTGACGGTCCGAGCTCTGCGTAGCCTTGCCGTTCGCAGAGTACTTCCAGCTTTCCGGGGTTTGCTAGTGAGTGGATTCATCTCTGCCTTGGAACAGGACTCCGGGAGCGCGTTGTTCTTATCGCGTCCTCTCAGTCATTTGCCTGTTGCCCAGTGTACGAAGGAACCGAGCAGGGAAAGGCTCATTGAAGGAGACGACGGCACGATCAAAGTATTGACGGACCTCCTCACTTTTCTTTCAGTTTTCTGAGACGAGACCAAGGCTTAAGATTGGTTCTCGAGCTGTAGAATCTGGAGAAAGATCCAGGATATCGTCCTGGTACAAGTCAAAGCGAGTTCGACGCGCCGAACAGAGCATCACCGCGACTCGGATTCCAAGGTTAGGGTTACATTGTCATATGTCTTTTACGTGACTTGTAAATGTAATTCTTTCCAGTTTTGCGATGCTATCTCGATGCAGATTATCTGGTCGTCTTCTACCATCACGATATCGCCCAATGTCGTCCTCTGCGCTCATCCTCCCGTTTGAACCCGGCGTTTCTAGCAAGAACGTCGCTGGCGTTGACGCTGCGCAGCTCTTCTCCTTGACGCCAGCTGGCGAGAAGGCACCGAAGGTTGGCACGACCAGGACGTTCTACAACACTCCCGAGGGCAAGACCACCGCCATCACCTCGCTCGGAGAGGGTTTTGCCAATAAGCCCAGCGAGGTCCAGAGGGAGCTCGTCAGGAAGAGCGTTGGAAGTGCCGTCAAGGAGCTCAAGTCCTATGACGGTGTCACTGAGGCGCAGATCGACGCCTCCGCGGACCCCCATGCTGCTGCGGTCGCTGCCTACCTTGCTCAGTATAAGTTTACCTTGAAGACTTCGCCTCCGTCGCAATTCGACCCCAGGTCCAAGGAGCCAGCCAAGGACAAGATCAAGTTCTCGCCGGTTGAGGCGTCGAAGGACTGGGACCGCGGAGTGGTATATGCTCAGGCGCAGAACCTTGCGAGGACGCTCATGGAGTACCCTGCAAACATGATGACTCCGACCATCTTTACTGAGCGCGTGAAGAAGGAGTTCGAGGGTGTGGCCAACGTGGAGATCATTGTTCGTGACGAGAAGTGGGCTGAGGAGAAGGGCATGGTGAGTACGACCGCCTTTGGGGCGTGGTTACGACTAATAATCCTATGTAGAACACATTCCTCTCTGTCACTCATGGTACCTCTGAGCCCGCCAAGTTCCTCGAGATCCATTACAAGGGTGCTGCCGACAAGAATGCCCAGCCGCTCGCTTTTGTCGGCAAGGGTATTACCTTTGACTCTGGAGGAATCAGCTTGAAGCCCGGTGCTGGCATGAAGCTCATGCGTGGCGACATGGGTGGCGCTGCCACCGTCGTTTCTGCCGCTCTCGCCATCGCCAAGCTCCAAATTCCGTGAGCACCCTTCTACATGCTTCCGGTTTCTGCTAACGGGCATTCCAGCATCAACCTCGTCGTAACTACTCCTCTCACCGAGAACATGCCCGGACCCAGCGCTACCAAGCCTGGCGACATCATCTACGCCATGAACGGCAAGTCCGTCGAGGTCGACAACACCGATGCCGAGGGTCGCCTCGTCCTCTGCCGACGCCATCTACTACACCTCC